>BKCP01004727.1:357988-419541 GCA_008636005.1 Striga asiatica | reverse complement strand
GATAAGATTTGGTTTATGAACTGCGTTTCTTGTTTCAATACAATGTCTTGAGTCTTGATGAATCAATGCCCAATTTTAAAATTTCATCAAGGAAAGAACAATTGAATAGGGAAGAAACATTATGCAACATAGTAGAGAGGATTTGGGAGTTTGAATGATCTCTTAGGTGTAGGAAGCCCCTCAATGCTGCTCCATTGATCTCCCAAAATGCCCCAAATCCTATACCCATCTTTGCCCAATTGTTTCCTCACATCAGCCTTGTACTTCTGAACATCCTTCTTCACATCATCTGCACCCCTGTATATAATAATTCAAGAAATGTATTAGCCATATGGGGTTCCAACATTTTTTTTTTTTTTCATTGTCTATTATTTATTTACGGCTTCAGACCTTAGAATGAGACTTTTCCAGCCATGGTATCCTACATCTACAAGGTTGTCAATGGTGGCTGATCTCAGACATTCTCTTCTTGAGGATACTAAAATTATCTGAACTCCAAGCCCTTTTAGCTGATTGAAAAGCCTCAAGGAGTACTCTAAAGCTGGGGCTTTGCCCTGCTTCATCCACTCCTCTAGAGATGTTGAGTTCAGTTTCTTTCCCCTGCATATTATGAAAACCCAAGAAAGGAAAAGAAAAGAGTGATGATGAGAACACAAAAATTTTGGAATTTTTTGGTTAACAATAATTAATTTGGAAAAAGATGGTATGATTAGTTGTTAGTGGAATTTTAGATTTCTATTAAAATAATATTTAAAATAAAATAATTAAAGTTGATTTGATATGAAAGTAAAAGAAAGATAATATGAAGTGACGACTAGTTAAAATTATGTGAGTAAATGAATAGTAAATTAAAATAGATCTAATGTGTACGAATAATTGGATGATATTATTTAATTATATCGATAATATCAAAGATATTGGAGTTGAGTTAAAGTTGAGCTAGATTTTGAGTTGAAGGAAATTTCGGAGTGAAAATGTATACAAATATATCTTACCAACTAATTAAAATGAATCGAAAATAAAAGATTGTGCTAAGATTGAAATGCTACCCATAACCGTTCTTCTTGTAGTAAGGGACGGTCGAGAGGAGCGTGTCATCAATGTCGAAAATCCACGCGTCAGCCCCATCTTTTTTCAGACCGCAGTTTGTACTAAGATAAACCGTGCACTCGTCGATTGTCCGTTCCGAGTCAACCTTGTACTGAGTCGAGCTCATGTATTTGCCAATGTACTCGACGCATTCCTCAGGGACAACCTCGAAATCGCGAATGTTGTGCAGCTCCACATTAATTCTCCAGCTCTCACAATAGTTCTTCAGTGTGATTTGGAGGCCACTTTTGGCTATCCTCTGGTTCAGTATGTTCCAATCAGCAGATGAAAGGCCTATGATCAAGAAACTGCATATGACCACTAATGAGGGGAAGCTTACATTTGTTGCCATTGGAAAAAATTCGAGTTTTGTTGGGTGTACGCAAGTTTCGTCTATTTAGCAGCCATTTATAGTATTATGTGTGGGGAAAATGGAATGTGGGTGTGTGCTGGGCTCACATGGGATAATAGGAAAATGTTTGGCACTAAGTGAATGTATTGACTATTTATCATCACATGCTGTTCGTGCTGTCCAAATTAAATTAAATTGGTACAACTTGATTTTATTTATTTATTTATTTTAGTACTGCTACTACTATTATTATTATTATTATTATTATTATTATTGCCAGTAATATTGTTTCACATTGTTTACTCAGGAAAAGAATATCGATGCCAGCTAACGGCTAGAAAACGGGTCCAATTTATTAAAATTTCATATAAATAAAGGGACAAAAACAATAATGAGAAAACAAAACCTATCACTGGGTTTGGTCAATGACAATCTTCATGGCTGCCAATTTCTACTAGCATTTACTAATTTGGGTGTATAATTGAAGTATAAATTGTATTATCGTGACAGCTAACATTGATGCGTATGATCTATACACCGAATATAATAGAATTTTTCTAAAAGTAATGTTATACATGCGTTTTAAACAGCAGTGCAACGAAAATTTGTTTTTCTAAAGTCTGTTGTTGGCCACAAATGTCGATAAACCATATTTCTATTACACTTACTAGACCTGTTGTCCGTGCCTATTCTGAAGTGGTTATATAACAACATAAGATAGTCGTGTCTATAATCGATAGCACTATTGACTCAATATTTAGTTCTTCTAATAAACAAGTTTCTTGTAGTGTGCATACATATAACGATTATGCAAAAGTAGACACCTTTTAATCGGTGTAGGCAAAAATATATCTATATGTTGAGGTAATGCATACAAGGTGCAATCATTAACAAGGATCAACCCTATAAACAAACAATTCAATCTATAGACTCTGTAGGCAAAGGAAACCCCGGAAAAGAGAGAGAAAACTGAACAAACAATTAGGAAAGTGCGAACTCGATTGCAAATGAACTCATCACGGAGCAATGTTCCAGGCATGTAACTGTAGCAGCATCATAAAAATCAAGATGGACATATAACTTAACGTCTGGTACTTTGAAAAAAAGTAAGGATCAAAGAAACAAATTAAAGAAGAAAAAAGGGGGAAAAAAGTTTGGCAAGTTTCAGAATCCAACCATTTTCAAATCGCTAGTTTATACTGAAGCATTACTAAAACCGTCTTCATCTCCACCAGGCCATATATACGCCATGACAATCCCTAACCACCATATTCATATAACAATTAATCCATCCCCCTATTTGCTGAAACTGTTTTGATGTTATTACTGGCAGGAGTAACTGCAAATACCCTCTTAATTGGAATTTGTATCTAATTTGCAAATTGTAAAACCCTTGAACCAAGGGGTATTTGCGAGATAAACACAAATTCTCATACTATAGTGCTTAGAAACACTTAGATGACTTAAAGAGATATCTGTACCTTAAAATAATAAATGGTCAATTTTTGTGATTTATACTTCTACACAATGAATCTCCAAAGACAAAAGAAAAAAATGAGAACACCAACAATCTAAAGGAAAAGGATACAACCTAACACACAATTCTCCCAAAAAAAATCCAACAAACAAACTATAACCTTGTTACCACCCATTAATCACCCACTGCATTCAAAGAATTACTTGAAAATAACCATAAAAAGAAAACAGTGAGGAAAATTATCAATCTTTAATGCTTGAATTATTAATTTAGAATATACCAATCTTCACAGGAATGATAAGGAAGTGAGAATAATGAATCTTTACCATCCCAAAAGGAGAGAGATCGGCAAAATTTAGATGTAGCTGGTCATGGGAGGTGCAGAGAAACTTAATCTGTAAATATTCTCAGCACCACATTACCAGCAGATTACTCAACAACAAAATTGGTAATCAAAGAAACTAAGCGGACACAGAATCAGTAAAGGCTATTGCTCAAAAATAACGAAAATAGAAACCCACGATAAACTTCAACTGCCGAGAAGGAAATTACCCTAATTGTACAGTTCATCAGCCAATAAATGAACCAACCCTTCGAACCGAGTTTCAGCTCCACTGGCTATGTAGATGAAGGGAAGTGGGTATAAAGATTTTATCATTTATGGTGCGGTTTGCATACGGGTACAGGTGGGAGTGAAGCAGCCCCGATATCCCGACCAGGAGTGGGTTTGCAGATCAAGAATCTCATAAACCATAAAAAATGAGAGAAATTCAATCTCTAGAACCGTTTCAAATAAACGGTTTAGTTCGATTTAGAGATTCTTATTTTTACTAGTACCAATCTGTACAATGCAGAGATATCTTTAATTAAAATTGCTCATTAAATATTATAGATTAAAATTATGTAATTAATATGTACTCCCTCCTATTCATAATAAGTGTCGTTTTGGGAAGTTGCACACTAATTAAGAATAATTTTTTTGTCAATAATAACCCTCATTAATGAAAATAGAGATTGATGTTTTAAAAAAAAAAGATGAAGTGAATATGAAAAGACGTAGTGTATTTATTAACTAAATAAAGGTAATAATGGAAAAATATGTACAAAAGATCCAAAACGACATTTATTTTGGTTAATAGTTGATAAAGCCAAAATGACATTTAAAAAGAATAGGAGGTAGTAATATTTACCTATATTAATTAAAATTGCTCATTAAATATTATAGATTAAAATTATGCAATTAATATGTAGTATTTACCTATATTAATATGTAATATTTACCTATATTTACCTATATTAAAATTATAGCAATTGAGTTATTGAAAATATTATATGAAATTAAATTGTGCAAAATTACATAAAACATGTTTATTTAAAAATAGTACACACCCCGTACGGTGCACGTAATTGATTATAAATTATATTATATTCATTTCAAAATAAGTGTCATTTTAAAATTTTTATCAAAAATCAATTTGACTACACTGTGATTCCATAGAATAATTATTTTGGTAAAACTTAATCATATATTTAAAAATCTATGTGAATAATAAGTATGATTATAAAATTAATATTATTTAATTAACTAAAATATATCTTTGCATAAACTATCCACATAAAAAATTTTAAGTAATTGAGTAATTTATTAAACTATGAATAATTGATTATTTTATTTACACCTAAATTAATATTGATCTGTAAGTTAAGAATAACTACTTATTTGACTTTTAAATCTGAAACTCAAATTTGGACTCTAAAATAAATTTTCTTATATATTTCATATATATATATATATGTATGTATATTATCTCGCAAGTTTCTAAACTTGTTGTCGGTTACCTTATTGTTCAAATTTGTCATCTAATTTTCTACAATTAAAATTCTAATTAAATTTTATTAACCAACAATTGTTCAATGATGTTTCTGGTTTTGAAGATGAATAAATACCAATTTGTCGACATCATCAATATTTTATGGCGAGTTATTATTGGAATCTGCTAAAATTTGTGAATAATATCATAATTTTATAACAAATCAACCTAAAATTCGATTTTCATATCCATACCAAATAAAATTCATACAACTTATTTTGTTTTTAAAATATTCAAATACACTTCTATTCATACCAAATAAAATCCATAACATTTAAATTTGGACATTTTATACCAAAATAAAATAGCCCATTGTATAATATAAATTTGGACATTTATTAGTAACAACACATTTTCTACCAAAAATATATATAGCCATCTAGATAAATCGTCCACTTTATACCAAAATTATTTATGGATTTTGCCACCTTTATACCATTAATTAATTAATTAATTTTTAAATGAGAAATTTTTTGAAAATTTTCAAAAAAGATTACCAAGTTTAGAAATTTTAAAATTTTAGGCAGAATCTTAGTTCATATTTCAGATAAATACAAATTTTTTTATACTACAAGTAATGCTTTATGCAGACTTTTTTTATATCTACAAGTAATGCTTTACTATTTGATAAGTTCAACCAAGTTATGCTCGTATATATATATATATATATATAGGGTTGGGTTCACATGAGAATGGTGCTCAGTGAAAGAAATGAGAATAGATCACAACCATTAGATTGGATGATCTACTGGCTGAAAAAAAGTCAAAATTATACCATCATTAAGGGTATTATGGACATTTACTCACAATCCAACTATACACCACATTAATGGGCCCACTTCAATTTAACCGTCCACTTACCCAAACCCGCGGTCAACCACGTCACAATCCCTCTCTCTCACACAATCTATCTCTCTCACACACAGTCTGACTCTCTCTCACACACTCACATTACATACACAGTAAATACACACCTAGTCACGCCCGCGACACACACACTACACAAACTCGCCGCCGGAACACACACACACTCGCCGGCGAAACCTGCAGCCATCTCATGCTGCCGCCGTCGTCACGACGCTTCTGCAAATTCCGATCGTTTCGACCTCCGCCCGCCAGTGCCAGCCGATTCTGTCCAAGAAGACCACCACTCGCCGCCGAATGAAGAAGGCACTAATCGATCTCCGGCAGCAACGCGCGTCGGGCTCGACGTCTTTGAGCCGCCGCGTCTCTGTTTTTTTCGAGGTGTCCGATTCCCCAGGACGTCGAATCAGTCGCAGGCGTTGAGGAACGGCGGCAAACCGTCGAAATCCATTGTCGTTTTGCGGCTGGGAGGGAGCAGTCGCCGGTTCCGGCATAAGAGACGGACTGAAAACGGTTTTGGAGATGGGGGCATTATTTTGGAAATTTGATAAATCCCAAGGACGGATTTGCAATTTTAGAAGTTTTATATAATCACACATAAACCCCTGGGGTCAATCTGTAATTTCAAAAAGGTTTACCTATATTACTATTTAACTCATGGGTCAAATCTGTAATTTACAGAAAATATATAAAAACATATTATTTTCTATATGTTTTTATGCATATTTAGTTTATGTATTTTAAACCAAAAAAAAAATATAAAGTATTAAGTAAATATATTAAAATATAATATATATTTTTATAATATAATTAATAAATTAATTTAACCAACCAAAAAACAAAATTATTTCAATACACATAAAAAAATATCACAATGCATAATACACAATATAGTATTAAGATGCACATTAATGAATATCAGACTGCACACTAATGATATATCAAATGCACGGTAACGTATTTATTAATGCACATTATTATAACAGTGTATTCCACACAACGAAATCGCATGAAAAAAAAAATATGTTATGCTAGTGTGCATTTTTCACATATATAAAAAAATTGTATTAGTTTGATTCGAGTTGTATTTATTTAAAAAAAATAGTAATATATCTACAAAAACGTAATATGCGAACCGACCAAACTATATGAAACTATTATTATTTATATTTTATCTATATATGTGTATTATTTATTTTCAACAAACAATGATATATAATAGTAAATAAAAATTATAATAATAAATATATTTTTATTATATAAGTAATATGACAGTCGGCCCTTGGAACAGGAACCCTTCTCCCCCCAAAAACAGTAACCCTAGCGTCTTCTCTCGTCATCGTGCAGCCTTCCTCGGCGGTGGTGCGGTGCCGGCCGGTGGTCGCGCTCGACCGCCGTCCCTTCTCTGCTGTCCCGGACTTCCAGATTTACCGCGGATTGCTGGCGTCGGTTGGTCTACCTTTCCTCGTTTCGTCGGCGAAGTCGCAATTGGAGGAGGCGACGAGCTCTCTGGTCTTCAATCTGTTGCAATTGGAGGCGTCGTTTGCTCGTCTGTCTCTATTGAAGGTGTTTCTTCTTCCAATTTTACTTTTGGGCTGAATTCATTTATTTGTGCGTATGAGGAGGTGGGCCTCGGGAGGTTCCGCTTTCTGGCGAGACTCTGTTCGGGGATTTCCATCCATGATGCCGGTAGTATGTGGTGATTTTGACTGGTTTGTGGTTCGAGAGACGGGGCAGGGCTCTGATGGTGTATCGGAGTTGAGACCCGAGCCGCCCCTCCCTGTTCAGTCTAGTGGTGTTAGACAGCGGGGTCTTGGTGCTCCTTAGCTCGGCTAGTGGTGTTAGGCGTGCTAGGGTGGTGCTAGGGCGGGTGTGGTTCGGTGTCCCTCAGGTCGAGGCGGGTCGTTTCGGAGATTGGTTTGTGTTCGGGTTAGACTTCTTGTATAGGCCTTGTGGCAGTTTCGGAAGCCGATCCTGGACTCGGATTATTCTTTGATATCGATTGTTCTCCACTGGTTAGAGCCGACTGACTTGCTGCGGAAGGGCTTTTATACTATTTTTGTTATTTGTTATTAGTGTTTTGTGATGTCTGTGTCTGTATTTGTGTTTGTTTTTGTGTTTTAGGTTTGGGTCGTTGGCCCCTGTGCGCCCGAGTGTCATCTTATTACCCCGTTGGGGCCCGACACTCGGGTATTACCCTGTTGGGGCCTTTGTGTTTGTGTTTGCTTTTTATGTTTTTAGTGCTCATGTGTTTTACCCTGTTGGGGTCATATCCCGTCTATGGGATTTCTAGGCCGCTCTATAGCGTGTCCTCTCTGTTTTTCTTTTTCGGCTGTGGGTCATGTTTGTATTAGAACTATGTTCTCTCTTGAGGTTTAATATAATATCTCTTTCGTTCCGAAAAAAAAAAAAAATAATATGACAAATATGAATTAATGTTGATTGGCATACACAATATTAAAGCTTTAAAATTGAAAATCCACATAAAATAACCGATCAATAGATTGCACAATAACATGAAAAGGAATGCACACAATTGTTAAATGGGTTGCACATTAGTGAACGTAAGATTTCACGTTATCGATCTGAAATATAAAGTTTCAAATCGAACTATATAAATTATTATTATTTTTATTATTATTATTATTAAAATACTAAATATATTTTTTGTTCGGTTCAATTTTTTTTTTTTTTTTTTTTTATATATATTTTGGTGATTGCACAATATCGAAACATAAATTCTCTTTGAAATTTTATATCTTGATTCGATATACTTTATATACATTAAAAAACTCGATTAACTTGGTTGGATGTCAAATATATTTTTTTTTTGTTTGTAATCGAAATAACCAAACGAACAAACTGTATAAGAATATTATTATTGTTACTATTATTATATTTCTATGCTTTGAAATTGCACAATTACGTTAAACGAAATGCACTTTAATGACTAATTGATTGCACAATATGAACCAAACTCAACGAAGTTAAAATTTCCAATAGATGTTTGATGTGCATTTAGTATTTTTTTTATATGGTTTTCAGATTTACTATGGACTAAATTATAAAGACATATTAAATTTTTAAAAATTGCACAAAGGCCCCTATACAATGTGTAATTCACAAAAATCCAACCTAAATGTCCCCCAATACACAGCCAGATCCGGTCGTCTGAACCATTGTCGAGCCGCCGCCTGTCGTCTCAGCACAACACCACCCGTGACGACGGCAACCACCAGCAGCCGCCGGTCATGACCCGTCGGACTATGGCCGAATAGGCCCCAAATTACAATCCCTAAAATATCCCCCAATTCTCACCATTGCCATCTCCCCGCCGCCCGGAGTCCACATCAGCCCACCCCCACCGCCGCCAGCCTTCTAGGACCACATCGCCGCCGCCGATGACAACAACGGCAGACGACAACAGCCGCGACAACGACACTAAGTCAGTCCGGTTGATTGCCGTCACCTTCTCCATCTCTCACCGGACTGGTGTCGCCGTGGCGGAGGACTTGTGTCGGCGGTGGTGGATTTAATTGTTGGGGGCTCGAGCATACTCTGACGTCGGTGGAGGGTATAGATGCATCTGTGACAACGGCGGATCTACACAGACGATGGTTGGTTTCTGCCGGAGCATCCTTGGTCGCGTTCGTCTCCGGCGATGGGCTGTGAAGGCGTTGCGGCGGTTTGCAGAATCGCGGCGGCGGTGCTCCGCCGCTGAGGAGGCGACGGTCAGCTTCTGCGTGTGTGAGTGGAGAATTGTGTGTGTGTATGTGTGTGAAGAAGGTGAATCACGGGGTAGGTGAAGAGGTGTAGGGTTAATGTGTAAGGTGGTGGGTCCCATGGTGTGTTTGATTCAATTGTCTAAATTACCCTTAATTAGTGGTAAAATCTATATATTTGACCATCATAAATCTTTTTATTTACCAAATTGCCATTAATGATTGACCATTAATTATTAAAATTTGACTTGATCACTACCATTGATATAATATATCTAATGATTCAGATTCATTCTTATTTCTTTCACTATCTACCATTCTCACNATTTATTTACTATTTTGGAAAATTAATTTAACAATTTATGGTATATTTCAAATAATCACTTATAGAAATTGCGGCTCATTATTTAAGGAATAATTAAATCATAATATACATTGATTAAGGTAATAATTATTAAAATCCATAATTATATTAGGAACTATTAAAATATGAGATTTTAAGCAACACATTGATTATATTAGTGACTATCTATTTGATTAGATTAGTGGTTATTTAAGGGTAGAATACATTTAACACGTTATTTATATAGTTGAAAAGGTTTATAAATTATTTGTTGACAAAAATTAATAAAATCACAAAAATCGAATTTATCTGATTTATTAAAATCTGTTTCTATGCTACAATCACTAGGAATTATAAAATCGGAGAAAACACATATATTACATTCGTGATTATTCACATAGATTAAATATATGAAAAGATTCGACCAAAATAATTATTTTATGGAACCACATTGTATTCAAGTAGAATTTCAAAATGAAAATTTTTAAAATGACACTTATTTTGAAATAAATGTAATAAAATTTGTTATCAGTTATGTGTACCATGCGGGTTGTATACTAATTTTAAATAAACATGTTTTATGTAATTTTGCACAATTTAAACTTCATCTAACATTTTAAATAAATTAATACAGGTAAATTATATTAAATATTGGTTCTATATTTTAATTTATAGATATTATTTAATAATCATTTAATTTACAAATATTAATGAATATCTCTTACCCGTGCGTCGCACGGAATTCGTACTAGTTTTTACATAACCACAAATATTATACACAAAGAAATGTTAATTAAAAAATATTTATAGATTTATATGTCTAAGATTTGTTATACATGTTTAGTAAATTTTTTGGGATTAATTATTTTTATGTGTATAGCTTTTGAAATTAAAGAGACATCAAATATTCAATTACGATGTATAAAAGAATTATGGGTTCAAAGTAGCGAGTAGAGAAAATAGTTAGCAATTTTTAATTTAGTGAAAAACAAAACAAAAGTAAAAAAATTAAGACAAAAGTTGTAGGGTCACATAGACACATGCCCCTTTTATACATTACAACATAGTAGTATTAATATCTAGGATATATGGTTTTATTGAAAAAATTAAATAAAATAATAAAACTTTTTTTTCCTATGGGTTTTCAAAGGAACGTGCATCCTCGGGTTTTGTGGGCATTTCTCTTCACCTAAACTAAGGAATTCGAATTGAATACCAAATAAAATCGGAGAGAACACGTGTTACATTCGTGATTATTCACATAGATTTTAAATATATGATAAGATTCGACCAAAATAATTATTTTATAGAGTCACATTGTATTCAAGTAGAATTTTAAAATGAAAATTTTAAAATGTCAATTATTCTGAAATAAATATAATGAAATTTATTATCAGTTTTGTGTACCGTACGGGTTGTATACTAATTTTAAATAGACATATTTTATGTAATTTCGCACAATTTAAATTTCATATAACATTTTAAATAAATTAATATAGATAAATTGTATTACATATTAATTTTATATTTTAATTTATAGATATTATTTAATGATCATTTAATTTACAAATATTAATGAATATCTGTTACTCGTGCATCGCACGGGATTGGTACTAGTTTTTACGTTAATACAATATTATGCACAAAGAAATGTTAATTAAAATATATTTATAGATTTATATGTCTAAGATTTGTTATACATGTTTACTAAATTTTTTGGGATTAATTATTTTATGAGTATAGCTTTTGAAACTAAAGAGAGCAAATATTCAATTACGATGTATAAAAGAATTATGGGTTCAAAGTAGCCAGTAGCAATTTTTAATTTAGTGAAAAACAAAACAAAAGTAAAAAAATTAAGACAAAAGTTGTAGGGTCACATAGACACATGCCCCTTTTACCCATTACAACATAGTAGTATTAACATCTAGGATATATGGTTTTATTGAAAATTTGAAATAAAATAATAATTTTTTTATTTTTTATTTTTTCCGTCCTATGGGTTTTCAAAGGAACGTGCATCCTCGGGTTTTGTGGGCATTTCTGTTCACATAAACTAAGAATTCGAATTGAATACCAAGTAGGGATTAGGGATTGTCTAGGGTTAGGTATTCCTTGTGCCAATTTAACATCAGGTACCCCTAATTTCACCCTTAGATTGCCTAAAAGACGGAAATCAACGATGAATTCAAGGGTACAAGACAAAAAAGAATTTTGGTAGAATTGTACTTTGTCTCATACCCCTCGTACTGGTTAAAAACCTATTATACCCTTCGTACTCCTTGTACTTATTTTATTTATTCTGAAGTCCCTTGTACCTATTTTATTTATTCTCAAGACCCTTGTACCTGTTATATTTATTCTCAAGCCCCCACATAGTTATCTAATTTAATATAACAATCCTACAAATTCAAAAACAATTCATCACAATTATTTTACGATTCCAATTCTTCTTCTTTATTTGGAAAAAAAAAATTGTTCTTCTTCATCTTCTTCCTCATTGTTGTTCTACGATTCGAACGTATATTCTTTTGGAAAAACAAACTGCACATCCCAACATATATTCGAACGATTTACGATCGATATGTATCCTGTCGATGGAATTTTCTAAATAGAGATTTCAATCGCACGCACGATTCATTGAGGTACTTTATTTTGAATGTGAAGTATGATTGTAAATTATTGGCATGCTTCTAATATTTGTTGTGAATTTTTTTGTGAAAATTTTCGCTTTGCCTGTGCATCCTTCTATTGTAATTGAATTTTACGAATAATTATTTGATGTGACAGGTGGATTTGTTTACTAGCGGTTTGATTGTTGATAACTTGGTTTTGTTGTATTTTTAAAAGCACATTACGTGTTTGATGTAATGCCTCACTCGGGATAACAAAAACAAGAAGGTAGTTTACCTAAATTATTTTGCTTATGTTCAGCAGGTTTGCTTTTACAACTTTGCTTATAACTTTGCATTGTTTGGTATTTACTGATACATTTTGTTGAAGGAAATATTTATGAAGCACTTTGATTTGAAAAAAAAAAAACCAACATCTGTTATTTATGTTTATGGCAATGACATCCTAATTGTTATTTGATCTCGTTACATGGAATGAATATGCCACCATAGTTGTTTCAAGGATTGGATATGCCATCATATTTTGGTGATTGAATCAATAAATTAAGAGAAGAATTACATTGTCTCTCATTGTTATGTGGAAGGTTACATGGGCTCTGCCTACCAAGAGCAAATTAAAAAACTTCATTTGGAGATGTTGGCATGAGTTTGTGGGGACTATGGTTCAACTGAAAAAGAGAAGAATTGAATGTGGTGTCATCTGGTGCTGCTATATGGACAACAGGGAAGCTGTAATGTGTTGCTTTGTGCATTTGGAAGCATGGGATATGAGAGAAGCTGTGGGTGAATTGAAGTCTTTGTGCTCTTCTGTTCATTCTTGTGGTTTTATTTTTGATAAGGATATTTGTATAGTTTTTGCTTCTTTAGCCCTATCTGGCTAGGCTATGCAAGGAAACAACTTGGCTGTTGTTTTTTTTTTTTTGCCTTTGCAGACCCAGACCTATTTAGGTCTCGTTGATGTAAAACAATCTCAGCTTAATATATTTTCTGGTTTAAAGGTGGAGAAAAAAAGAATCATCAAATGAAGCAACAAGAACACTACATTGCTCCTCTTGGATCAAGAAGCAACATCTTTTGCAATTCACACGATTCAATGGACCCTACTTTCTAGAGGGCTGAGAAAGAATATGTGAAGGATGCAGCTGCAATGTTGGATTTCGAGTTCACAGAAGGAGGGTTTACAAAACATGCAATCAAGAATATCAGCCATGTGAGTAAATATAACATGTTAATCTTATTATATAACATATTCATATTATTATGTAACATGTTCATCTTCATTTTTAACATGTTCAATGGATTATGCAACATATTCATCTCATAATGCAACATGTTCATCTTAGTATGTACCATGTTCATCTCAAATATAACATGTTAATCTTATTATATAACATATTCATCTAATTACGTAACATGTTCATCTTCATTTTTAACATGTTCAATGGATTATGCAACATATTCATCTCATAATCCAGCTTGTTCATCTTAGTATGTAACATGTTCATCTTATTATAGCACATATTCATCTTATTATATAACATATTCATCTAATTATATAACATATTCATCTTTTTTTTTATATGTTCATCTTATAATTTTTAACATGTTCATCTTAATTTTTAACATGTTCATCTCAAATATAACATGTTCATCTTATTATATAACATATTCATCTTATTATGTAACATGTTCATCTTCATTTTTAACATATTCAATGGATTATGCAATATATTCATCTCATAATGCAACATGTTCATCTTAGTATGTACCATGTTCATCTTATTATATAACATATTCATCTTATTATGTATCATGTTCATCTTAATTTTTTACATGTTCATCTTAATTTTTAACATGTTCATCTCAAATATAACATGTTAATCTTATTATATAACATATTCATCTTCATTTTTAACATGTTCAATGGATTATGCAACATATTCATTTCATTATCCAACATGTTCATCTTAGTATGTAACATGTTCATCTTATTATAGCACATATTCATCTTATTATATAACATATTCATCTTAATTTTTTTCATGTTCATCTTAATTTTTAACATGTTCATCTCAAATATAACATGTTAATCTTATTATATAACATATTCATCTTATTATGTAACATGTTCATCTTCATTTTTAACATGTTCAATGGATTATGAAACATATTCATCTCATAATGCAACATGTTCATCTTAGTATGTATCATGTTCATCTTGTTAAACAAATTGAAAAAATAAGAAAAAGTATGTTCAACCATACACATTCATCTCCACATCAATCTAAATCAATAGACATTGTTCAAAATCCAAACCATACACGTTCACCTCCACATCAATATAAATCAAAAGACATTGTTCAAAATTCCACCTCGAACGCCAAATCCCCGCACTCAACTTCGACTTTCCAAAAAATGATAATTGTTCCTTGAACTATTTCAGCATAATCGATGAAGTCCCTCAGTCCTGTTAAGATGTGTTTGGTCCCTTCTTTCTTCGCTTGGACAATCCACTGCTTACCCTCACGACGAATATGAGCAGATTGAACTTCATCATATGTGCCTCTCAATGCTTGATTCCAGTACGGAGATGGAATCGTCTTTTTCATATTTAATTAAAAAAAAATGCATTACTACTAATTCAGTGATACTATTAAAATAACACATGCAAAGATATTGAATTTAATTGAAGATTAATCAAAATTATATATTTGCAAATACATATTTGTTACCTGTCGGCCGCGGTAACAAGAGTGCGGGAAGCCTTTATACGGAACCCACCAACAAGAGCTTCCTCTTCCATCTCATCCAATTCCTCATCATCTTGATTGCAAGGTCCTAAAACAGATCTAAGGCCTCTCCGAGAGTATGAAGTGTCAAAATGGTAGTTTGTGCACATCGATTTTACTCTTCTGAGTGTTAAATTGACCCAAAAAATAAAAACCTAACCTGTTTGGGCCTCCAAGTTCGAAAAAAGTATGTGACCCTCTTTAACAAAAATTTCCCTTTTAAAGTCTTCCCATCCATCTGCAAACCCAATCTTTGTTCCAAGACGTTTTACTACAACCGGCCATTTGTATGCATCATACCCCTCGCTGTTCTGAAATGTGCATTCAATTGGAAGTAAATGTTCGACAGCGCTTCTAATTGGATGGGGAATAGCCTAAGAAAAAATACGGATGTGATGAGAGATACCCTATTAGTTTATAAACGCATGTATAATAATTAGCCTAAGTGGCAAGCGGAAATTAGGAAGCATAAATAACTGATGAGATTATACATACATACAAACAGATGTTATATAAATCACGCACAATGCATTGTGCAAAATCAGAAACATAACACTTACCAAATTGTTGCTGTTGGGGTTGATGACGTTCATTAACATAAAGCGGTTAAGCTCCAACAAGTTAGGGCGAATGCAGCTAGTCGCGTTGTCCACATGACAACGGCGGGTTACTCGATTTTTCTGAGTCTAGCTATAATCGAAGTGGTAAAACTCAAAATTGTTCGGTTTCACTAATTTAAAAGCCAAAAAATCAGCCCATTTGATATCGTTCTGAATGGTGAAATCAACCCATCCCTCAATATGACATATATTATCATCAATTTTCTCCACTTTCATATCCCATTTTCTTCCACACTCGATTGTGTCACTATGGAATGTACAGTTTAGTGGCAGAAGGCCATCGAAATATCCATTAATTACACGGGGAAGAGCCTATTATGCACAATATCAAAGGTGTGCAAAAAATAGTAGGATCAGAAAATTAGGGTTTTCTAGAAATAACACATCACATAACTTAAAATAAAAAGTGTACCAGAAATTGTTGAACTTCTGGATGAACGACTTTGATAAATGTATTGACTTCTGAAATAGGCATTGACATTTTATGAACAATTGATCTTCGTTCAGCCGTTTCTGTATGTATTATCGAGAACAACAACGAGAAGAATGGAGAGAAATGTCGCGTTGTCGCAAGAGAGATGTATATTTAACGGGTCCATTTGAATCCTTCTGGGTCAATTATTTGGGCCCGACAAACAAAGCCCACTAGCAATTAAAATTTGAGATGTCTTAGGGTTTGTAATTTAGATTGGCCGATCTTATATTAAAAAATAATAATGGCTATTAAAATATAGATAGTTGGGAATTGTGAACAACATTATAGCTTGAAACATCTTGAAACAACATTACACTCTAGCTTTAAAAATATTAAAACATTGAACACTTCAAAATAAACTTGGAAACAACCATGACATATTAAATTAACCTGTGAATTGGGACCAAGAAAAAACACAAAACGATGGAAATGAAAACAAACAACAAAATTTTTGTGTTGTCTCCGTTTGTTTGATGTGTCTTCTCTAAATTTTTGTACTCAATCTCTACAATCTTTTATCCTCCTTCAGTTTTTGGTTTTCATCTTTAAGTTTTTGAACGAGAGCATGTAACTCGTTAGCTTTACGCAGCAGCCCGGGAATTACCGTCTTGGAACGACTGCACATTGGCCCATCAGCCCATGAAAAGAAATCGCAACTTCCGTTCTACAAAAAAAAAAAAAAAAAAATATTTAAGTCACCAGAAATTAGGGTTCGATATCCTATTTTTGGCTGAACCTTACACTGCAAGAATATAAACGCCTTCCAGGGTTTTCATCGGTCCAGGATGTGCGTATGAGAGCAAATTTGCGACAACGACACTCATTCAACCCAGAGACGTTTGAGCTTTCCGACATTATTTGCAAATTGGGAAAACAAATTTACAATCTTTTGTAGGTTGGACAAAGGTTCTGATACACTTGGGGGCTAAAATAAGGTGGATATTTATAGGGATTAATGAAATATGAAAAGGCGCCAAAGTAGTACATTTTCCCTCCATTAAGCTGAAATCTAAATTTTACCAAAAATAATAAACAATGGCGTAAAAACAAGTGCTGTCAAGTGGCCCTGATTTTTCGTTTACAATATAACAAAAGCTACATAAAACCCATAAAAAAACTATATTAAACCCGGGTTTCTACATTAAATATTCTAAAACAAAAAGTCAAATTACCCAAAATTACACGAGTTCGTAGTTGATTTAAGAATCTGTGGAGTTTTTGTTTCAACACAATTAATTTTTCTTGTCATTAATGCAACCCCAACCATCACTACCAAAGTAAATGTAACTCATCATTAAACTCGGGTAGGTTAGGATAATTCAATGTACTCAATGCAGGTGCAACGTTGCTTGTAGCATTGGACAAAGTAATCTGAACGTATTTTTTTTCCATTGCTTTTGTACAATGTAATAAAAAAACATGCATTCATCATTGCAATTGCTTTGAAAAAACATGCATTCATCACTGCATTTATGTTTCTTTCACAATTAATATCAATATAGACGGGCAAACATTATGAATTTGGCTACCAACCGTCGGCTGTGCCACTATCATTTCCGAATGGATCAACCCAATGAACTTGGATATCAATTCCAGACCGACCATTGTCGATGTAACTCCGTACGTATTTCCGTAATTCTTCAGTTGTTGTAATCGAAATCTCATACGATTTTGTGGAATCATCAGGTGCACGGCTAAAATATGTAGGCTCCCAATATTCCCACGGTGGTTCGCGGGCACACTCCACAATATCGGATAGGGTATCAAAATTTATTTTACTCGTGTCGTATGTCTTACCATTGGTTTCTTCATCAGCGCATCCATACTTTCTGCTAACGTAGAACCAAATCTCTTTTTTTTTTTTTCTATACATAAGATACAACATTAAAATACGTCAGTATACCGTATTTAATAATAATATTCACCTGTAAAAATTTTTAAAAATTATACAGTTATATGTTCACATAATTGCAAAAATTATGTACTTACCGTATTTCTATTTGGTTGACTGACGATTTGTAAAGCGTGAAAGCCAACCTTCTTCTTGCTTCCTTTGACTCGTCCTGTTTGCATAAAACATTGTAAGTATTTTAGGTTTTAATCGGAAAAAATAAACAAATTTAACCGCTGACGGGTCATTACCTCTGTGAGTGCATGCAAAGTAATAGTTGTTGAGGGAGAGGAATGACAAAACATCTGAAGACAAACGTAGAGACCGCAATCCCACCTGACGAACAATCCTATACAAGTTAGAAGAAATTTACATATATATAGGTAACAATTTGAACATAACTGAAAATTTAATTAGCATGATATTTCGTTGTTTCCGTACGTATTTAGTTGTCGTGGAATATGTGGGTCGATAACCCAATGGTACCGCGTTGCAATATTCTTCTCCACGAACCCATCACCATCCCAGGAAGACACAATCTGCTCCAGTCGCCCTATCTGGTAATGATAATAAAACATTTCAAATATAAATTTACAAAAATTTATCTACAATATATCATATTGGCGTTACAATTTCAGCATGTTGAACAAAACGATATTACCACTTTCTGTGCGAGTGCAATCCTCCTCCCATTTGAATCCGCTGAACGTAATGTATCGCATAGTCGTATAATGGAATTTCTAATATCAACAATGCATATGTACCAATGCGTATTCTCTTCCGTTATAGGCAACAATATACTAGAACATTCGTCCGCACGACCAATGAATATTTTATCTCGAAAGCACATCGATTGAATCGTTGAGTCGCTGAAAGACGACACAGCCATGGCCTGCGTTAAACATAAATATTCATACAAAACAACTTACGAAACATGAAATATTCAAAAGATTACAATTTTAATTTTAAATGTCTCACGCTGAAAAATGCTGGTAAAACCCAGTTCCCTTTTTTTCTATCTTCTGTGTTATGATTCAATGATACATGTATTGCAACAAAATCAAGGACCTACGGCAAAGAATGATTGATTGACACAAGAATTAAAAAAATTATATATAATATACATATAATCACCCAATATATTGATACAAGAATTATATTTTCTCACCTTACTTGTAAACCAATGTGGATATTAATGGTTAACATCTCAACCCTTAACATTATCCATCTTTTATACTTCATCATCGTATCACTGACCAAATTAAATGTATGCATTAATTAAATATATACAACAAATTAACATTAAATTAATTTGCTATAATGGAGTTCACTTACTTAACACCATAGTTGTCATCGAAAACGACATTGAAGACTTCTTCGTCATCAACCGTATTTTCTTTGAACCATTGGAATACATCTTCTCTCTCGTTGAAAGACCCATCAGTAGTGCCATTTTCTTCCTTGCACTCATCAAAATCCAACTTGTTTGGCTTCAGTCCATCATCAAACGATTTTTTTTTTTCTAAATGATCTTTTCTACGTCTCTTTGAACTAGAAGTAGAACCCTACCATGTCAAAAGTTATAAAAACATCAACTACTAAAACATAGACGACAAATAATGTTCATAACGAAATCAAGTAATATTATTCACCAACAAAATATTTACCTCAGCAAAAGCAGACATTTGGATGAAAATATGTATGACAACTACGTTTGATAATGGTTTCCCCGCTGTTCCTACGTTTGGATGAAAAAAAATGTAATCTCACACAAGTGTGAATTAAAATTTTAATTAGGTCTTTTTATGTGATTAGGATTGTTTTGAAGTCCAACAGTCAGTTTTAGATTCTTACAAAGATATACGTATCCCCATATCCATAATTGGCGTAATTTACAGCTTTATTTTAGGGCATCTAACGGTTGGTTTTGGCACACGTTTATAACTTCAAACCTGCAGTTTTAATCATGAATAAAGCAAGTAGCTTTTTGAGATTGTTAAACTCCCCTGTTAAATCTCCTAAAATAAAGGGATACGTAAGTATACTTAATTTTTGTTACATTGGATACATAATTATTGAATTTCCATATATTATGCATTATAAATTATAGTAAATGCTTAGATTTATCATCAACTTTTATATAGTAGGATAATTAAAAATATAATTACAGTTTACATTTAAAAAATAAATGATTAAATTTTGTAATGTTCCAATTTCCATAAGTTATATTCTACAATTAATTAGCTTCAATTTGGTAACATTCCGATTACATTACTTATATTCTGCGATTAATGAAGATAATTTAATTTACCCATAATTTCCAAACAAAATGACAAAATAATTAAACTTATAGTATTCATTTATCACAATTTCACTATAACAAAATACATAGTCAAAACATGAACAAATTCAAACATGCAAATTCCCCTAGTCAAAAACATTACGACGAAATGAATATGTTTCTTAACATGTTGATTTTGTACGTATATATGTTTCTTGACTTGATGAATATGTTTCTTTGTAAACTGGACATGACAACTTTTAAGATGAACATGTTATGTTATAAGATGAATATGTTTTATTATTTGCTGAATATGTTAAATTATACGATGGACATGTTATTTTCTCAGATGAACATGTTTACACGATGAATATGTTTGATTTTGTACAATCTGAATAAGTTGATTTTGTACGAAATATGTTTCTTAAATTATAAGATAAGATGAACATGTTTCTTATCACGATGAATATGTTGATTTTGTACAAGCTGAATATGTTTCTTAACATGATCAAGCTGAGTAACATTTTAATTATTAAGACTTAAAATACTTGAACTTTGTCATTAAGTAATTAATTAAAAAATATCATGATATTTTAAGTATTATCACTTTAGGTGAGTCACTGTTTTTCAAGATGGCCGCTAAATAAATATTGATAATTAATATTTTAATGTATTAAATATTTTTTTTGATTCAATTTTTGTTACCATAAAATAAGCGCATGTATTTCAGCATAGCAAATTTTTTCGGATTCCACTTTTATTTTATTTAATTCAATTTTTACACCTAGCAAGGTGTGCCAGGGCACAGACGTGCAACAGGGCATTAATCTGCCTCGTTTAAATGACCAAATTCCGTTCAATCCATTGATGAGAAGATAAGAGGCAGTTGGTTATTTTGATTGGTCTTTTTTAGATTGCATAAATAAATAAATTATTCTCAATTCAATTCCATTGTGTTTGAACATCACACAAGATTAGGCGGATAAATAAAGGCAAATATTTATTATCAAATTAATACTATGTGTTAATATATGGTGTAAAGTGGGTAAAATTTTTTTGGGTATTTAATGGTATTTTCTATCCAAAATAATAAATCATTCAGTATATGGTATAAAATGAACATGTCCATTTATAAGATGAACATGTTATGTTATAAGATGAATATGTTGTATTATATGCTAAATATGTAAAATTATAAGATGAATATATTTCTTTCTCAGATGAACATGTTTATTAACACGATGAATATGTTGAGTTTGTACAAGGTGAATAAGTAGATTTTGTACGTAATAAGTTTTTTAACACGATGAATACGTTTGTTTGTTAACATGAACATGTAATATTATATAATGAAGATGTTATTTTATAAGATGAGTATGTTTTGTTATTAGCTGAATATGAACTTTGTCGTTAAATAATTAAGTTAAAAAATTTAAGTCTTTGTGCTCTTCTGTTTATTTTTGTAGTTTTATTTTTGATAAGGATATTTGTGTAGTTTTTGCTTCTTTAGCCCTATCTGGCTAGGCTATGCAAGGAAACAACTTGGCTGTTGTTTTTTTTTTTTTGCCTTTGCAGACCCAGACCTATTTAGGTCTCGTTGATGTAAAACAATCTTAGCTTAATATATTTTTTGGTTTAAATGTGGAAAAAAAAATAATCATCAAATGAAGCAACAAGAACACTACCTTGCTTCTGGATCAAGAAGCAACATCTTTTGCAATTCACGCGATTCAATATTCATGGTAAGAATCCATATGTGATGAAAAAAATAACACCTCGTATTATCTCTTAAACTAAACAATGGACCCTACTTTCTAGAGGGTTGGGAATGAATATATGAAGGATGTAGCTGCAATGTTGGATTTTGAATTCACAGAAGGAGGGCTTACAAAACATGCAATCAAGAATTAAAGCCATATGAACGGGCTACCAACTAGGGGCCGGCTGTGCCATTATCTCCTCCGAATGGATCAAACCAATGAACTTGGATATCAATTCCAGACCGACCATCGTCGATGTAACTCGATACATATTTGTGTAATTCTTCAGTTGTTGTAATCAAAATCTCATACGATTTTATGGAATCATCAGCTGCACGGTCAAAGTATCTAGGCTCCGAATCTTCGCACGGTGGTTCACCGGCACACTCCACAATATCGGACCGAGTATCAAAATTTATTTTACTCGGGTCGTATGTCTTACCATTGGATAGTTCCACGGTCCCATTCACTCTGTTAACGTAGAACCAAATCTCGTTTTTTCTATACAACATTGAAATATGTCAACATACCGTATTTAATAATAATGGTCACCTGTATAAAATTTTAAAAATTATACAGTTATATGTTCACATAATTGCAAAAATTATGTACTTACCGTATATCTATTTAGTTGAATGAAGATTTGTAAAGCGTGACAGCCAACCTTCTTCTTGCTTTCTCTGACTCGTCCTGTTTGCACAAAACATTGTAAGTATTTTAGGTTTTAATCTGAAAAAAAAAAAAAAAAAAATAAAAAAAAAAAAAAAAAAATTTAACTGCTGACGGGTCATTACCTCTGTGAGTGCACGCAAAGTAATAGTTGTTGAGGGAGAGGAACGACAAAACATCTGAAGACACACGTAGAGACCGCAATCCCACCTGGCGAACAATCCTTTATAAGTTAGAAGAAATTTACATATATATAGGTAACAATTCGAATATAACTGACAATTTAGCATGATATTTCGTTGTTTCCGTACGTATTTGGCTGTCGTGGAATATGTGGGTCGATAACCCAATGGTACCGCGTTGCAATATTCTTCTTCACGAGCCCATCACCATCCCAGGAATACACAATATGCTCCAGTCGCCCTATCTGGTAATGACAATATAACATTTCAAATATAAATTTACAAAAATTTATCTACAATATATTATATGGTCGTTACAATTTCAGCATGTTGAACAAAACGATATTACCACTTTCTGTGCAAGTGCAATCCTCCTCTCATTTGAATCCGCTGAACGTAATGTATCATAGTCGTATAACGGAATTTCTAATATCAACAATGCATATGTACCAATGCGTATTCTCTTCCGTTATAGGCAACAATATACTAGAACATTCGTCCGCACGACCGGTGAATATTTTATCTCGAAAGCACATCGATTGAATCGTTGAGTCGCTGAAAGACGACACAGCCATGGCCTACATTAAACATAAATATTCATACAAAACAACTTACGAAACATGAAATATTCAAAAGATTACAATTTTAATTTTAAATGTCTCACGCTGAAAAAATGCTGGTAAAACCCAGTCCCCTTTTTTTTCTATCTTCTGTGTTCCGATTCAATGATACATGTATTGCAACAAAATCAAGGACCTACGGCAAAGAATGATTAATTGACACAAGAATTAAAAAAGTTATATATATATAATATATATATATATATATATAATCACCCAATACATTGACACAAGAATTATATTTTCTCACCAAATTTGTAAACCAATGTGGATATTTAATGGTTAACATCTCAACCCTCGACATTATCCATCCTTTATACTTCATCATCGTATCGCTGACCAAATAAAATGTATGCATTAATTAAATATATACAACAAATTGGCATTAAATTAATTTGGTATAATGGAGTTCACTTACTTAACACCAAAGTTGTCATCGAAAACGACATTGGAGACTTCTTCGTCATCAACCGTATTTTCTTTGAACCATTGGAATACATCTTCTCTCTCGTTGAAAGACCCATCGTTAGTGCCATTTTCTTCCTTGCACTCATCAAAATCCAACTTGTTTGGCTTCAGTCCATCATCAAACGATTTTGATGCAGTATTCGGAGTACGCATTTTTTCTTTTTTCTTTCGGAACCGTATGCGTTGTCCTTTCCTTGTTCACAGTTTTCACAGTTTCATCTTCACATTTTTCATTATCTTTGAGTAAAGCTATTATACCAGTCACCCCTTGACTAATCAACGTTAGTTGTTCAATGAGCTTGTCTTTGATATCTGAATTGAGTTTGGACTGCATTGGAACATAAGTGTTGGTAGGAATTTCATCCATCTTCATACCATCCAATGGCTTTTTCAAATTCCAATTCTGCAAAACAACAGGTATACGATTCCAAAATATTTCAGTTATTATTGTTACATCATGTTTATATCATTAAAACATATTTTAAAAAGAAAAAAGAGATCCAAGGAATCAAATTACAAAATTATCGTCATAACCGTCAATTTGTTTAAAAACAAACATTGCTCTCGCCATTTCTGGTTGGATCCATTGTTCCAAAAAAGACGATCCGGAGTGCAGCTGTTTGCCGACACTAGGAAATGATTTCGTCACATAACCAAGGAAAACCACCTGCAATTGTCAAATTATAAGATGAACATGTTATGTTATAAGATGAATATGTTTTATTATCGGCTGAACATGTTTAGTAACAGGATGAATATGTTTGATTTTTGTACAACATGAATAAGTTCATTTTGTGTATATATATGTTTTTTAAAATGATGAATATGTTTCTTAGTAAAATGAACATGTCAACTTATAAGATGAATATGTTATGTTATCTGATGAATATGATAAATTATACGATGAACATGCATGTCAACTTATAAGATGAATATCTTATGTTATAAGATGAATATGTTTTATCTGCTCAATATGATAAATTATACGATGGACATGTATGTTATGTTATAAGATTAATAAGTTTTATTATCTGCTGAATATGATAAATTATAAGATGAACATGTTTTTTCTCAGATGAACATGTTTATTAACACGATGAACATGTTTGATTTTGTACAAGATGAATAAGTTGAGTTTGTACGAAATATATCTCTTAACACGATGAATATGTTTCATCGTAAAATGAACATGTCAAATTATAAGATGAATATGCTATGTTATACGATGAACATGTTTTAATATCAGCTGAATATGTTAAATTATAAGATGAACATGTTTTTTTGTCAGATTAAAATGTTTAGTAACACGATGAATATGTTTGATTTTGTACAAGATGAATAACTTGATTTTGTACGAATATGTGTCTTAACAAGATGAATAATATACGAAGGTTATCCGTAATAGTGTACCTGCATTAATAGCATGCATCCAGTGACGTATGAATTTCCAGAGCATTGCACGGCCATTGCACCTATATCGAGTCTTCTCAATATTATCTCTGCCTAGTTATATGCATGCACTTCATGTAAATCGTCCAAATAGTCTAGAAATTCAAAATCTATAGGTGTATCGTTAACTCGTGGAAGCAACACACTGCTAAACAGTAGCATCAAATACGGAACAACGAAATCAGTCCATGTACTCTTGCATTGTTGCACCATAGCAACAAGTTCGGTGTACCCAATGAATTTTCCTTTTCCGTCAGAAAACATTTTTTGGTACAACCGGTAACCCTCTTGCTTTTTTTTTGGGATCTATCATCCCTACACTTGACAAACCTAAGTGTGTCTCAACAACATGTGGAGACAAATGAATCGAGGTACCTCCGACATTAATACTCCTTTTAAGACGGTCGTAATTCTTAATCAACATGGTTACCAACTTCGACTCAATCTGAGTTACATTCATTCGGATAAATGCGCCAAATCCAGCCTTGTCAATCTCACGCCGCTGGGGCCAGGACAAGTTATTATTGATTTGGACTATTGTCTTTAATTTTGTTCGATGAAACAAGACTTTACCCTCGTTAATCAAACAACTTTGTGTGTCTAAATTATCTTTTCTCTGTCCTTTTGAACTAGAAGTAGAACCCTACCATGTCAAAAGTTATATAAACATCAATTACTAAAATATAGACGACAAGTAATGTTCATAACGAAATCAAGTAATATTATTCACCAACAAAATATTTAACTCAGTAAAAGCAGACATTTGGATGAAAATATGTATGTCTGCTACGTTTGATAATGATTTCCTCGCTGTTCCTACGTTTGGATGAAAAAAAAAAATGTAATCTCACACAAGTGTGACTTAAAATTTTAATTAGGTCTTTTTATGTGATTAGGATTGTTTTGAAGTCCAACAGTCAATTTTACATTCATACAAAGATTTACGTATCCCCATATCCATAATTGGCGTAATTTATAGCTTTATTTTAGGGCATCTAAAACGATTGGTTTTGGCACACGTTTATAAATTCAAACATGCAGTTTTAATCATGAATAAAGCAAGTGGCTTTTTGAGATTGTTAAGCTCCCCTGTTAAATCTACTAAAATAATGAGATACGTAAATATACTTAATTTTTGTTTCATTGGATACCTAATTATTGAATTTTCATATATTATGCATTATAAATTATAGTAAATGCTTAGATTTAGCATCAACTTTTATATAGTAGGATAATTAAAAATATAATTACAGTTTACGTTTAAGAAATGAATGATTAAATTTCGTAATGTTCCAATTTCCATAAGTTATATTCTACAATGAATTAGCTTCAATTTGGTAACATTACGATGACATGATTTATATTCTGCGATTAATAAAAATAATTTAATTTACCCATAATTTGCAAACAAAGTGACAAAATAATTAAACTTATAGTATTAATTTATCTCAATTGCACGATAACAGAATACATAGTCAAAATATGAACATGTTCAAACATGCAAATTCCCCTAGTCAAAAACATTACGACGAAATGAATATGATTCTTAACATGTTCATTTTGTACGTATATATGTTTCTTAACAAGATGAATATGTTTCATTGTAAAATGAACATGTCAACTTATAAGATGAATATGTTTTATTACCTGCTGAATATGTTCAATTATACGATGAACATGTTATTTTCTCAGATAAAAATGTTTATTAACATGATGAATATGTTCGATTTTGTACAAAGTTGTTTTTGTACAAAATATGTTTCTTAACAAGATGAATATGTTTCATTTCACATTTAACATGTCAAATTATATGATGAAGATGTTAGGTTATAAGATGAAATACACGCGGGGGTCAAGGCTAATAAGAGTGGAATCCACTTGTATTTGCAAACTGAAGTACACGCGCCTATTTTTGAAATTAATTACAAACCTGCAAATTCCATTATCGCGCCTTTATTGCCCAAACCAACGAAGCAAAATTTCAATTGCAACTGGCGAAGCAAAAAATAATTACTATCCGGCGAAGCAGAATTAATTACATACCGGCGAAGCAAACTGTAACTGGGAAACGCTCAATTTCCGACGAACCCTACTTCATAGGTAATATTCCTTTGCTTTTGATGTTGATTAAATTTCAATTTTCAGTGATTGTAAATGTTAAATTTAGAAATGAAAAACTACTGAATCGTTCAATGAATATCAGATGGAAAACGAGACATTGAAGAATATGATGGTATGTATTCTGTGTCTTGGTTTGCAAACCATTCCGATTAGCATTTCAATTCACTCTCCATAATCCTATTTTTCTGATGATGTATAATCTTTTATTAATTTTTTTGGCACACAGGATAAAATAGTGGCCGCAAAGAGGACAAAGAGTAGCCCAGAAAATGTTGCCGAACAAAACCGGCAAGAAAAACTTCATCAGAAAAATAAACGGTATTTCATTTTAAACTTGTTTATCTTGTTTTGTATTTAAACATGTTCATTCTAAAATTAAACATGTTCATATCATACTGAAACATTGTCATATAGTAACTAGTTGCTTATTCTTTCTGTTTTGGAAAATTAAATCAAACATGTCATATATAATGTAGACATGTTCATTTTATATTTAAAAAGTTCATTCTAAGATTAAACTTGTTCATATCATACTGTAACATGTTAATGATATTATTTTTGCAGAAAAAGGAAAACTGAAAATGTGAAAGAACAAAAAGAAGGAAATAAGCCAAAAAGATCCTCTGAAATAAATGAAGAAGAGGGATTCTTAAATAGAGTTTCCCCTCAAGCTTTGTGCAAATTCTTCAATGATTTGGATGACCAACAAAAAGAGGAGGTACAAAGTATTGGTTTTGGTCATCTTCTGCACATAAAGATTAAGCAACTCTCGCAACCAAATCTTTGTTATTTCTTGGTGAAAAATTACAGGTAATTTGTGGAATTTGATTTTCATTAGAATGTACAACATGTTAATTTCATTCTATTAAACATAGTCATTGTTTTATTAAACATGTACATCTCAATATAATACATGTACATCACATTATGTCACATGTTAATCTTATTGTTGAATAGGTATGCCAAGAACACTCTGATTATGCCCGGTAATTGAGAGATGAACATAACTGCAGCAAATGTTGAGTCAGTTTTGGGCCTACTAAGAGGAACTGAAGAGGTTATCGAAGGAGAATGGTATGATAAGGATGAAGAACATAATCAGCTCCTTGGGGATTTTAGGGAGACTTTTGGTTTAAAGAGAACAGCTGGAGCTCCAACCGCCAAACAATTGGTCCAGTATTTAACTGGAAATGACATAGAAAGAGGACATATTACAAGGGTTTACGGAGATGAATTCAAGAGAATTTTTGTGATAGTTGTTGTGTCACTCTTTCTGTGGAGAAACAGGGGCCAAGAATGCAAGTTCAGATTGCTTAAATCATTGCTTAAACCACAGAGATCAGAAATTACAACTGGTGCCAGTATGTTCTGCAAGGTCTTTCAGAATCTGTGAAGCTATGGAATGAGTCTGGAGGAGATGGCCATTTTAATGGTCCACTAACTTTCCTGGTGGTAAGCTAGGATTGCATATATTTTAATAAATCAATTGAATATATGGATAGTTATAATTATTTTGCAAATTTGTTGCAGGTGTGCTATCTAGATAGGGTCCAATTTATGAACAAGACATATGTGCCCAGGAATTTCCCTGCCATAGCTAATTGGACAATGCAAGAAATTGCGAAAAGAGTCAGCGAAGAGCAGCATGGACAGGGGTTTGGGATGGGGTTCATACTTGAGCCCATTACACCATCAGGAGCTGGAGCACATCAACTATCGATAAAAGATGTGGCCGAGGTAAATTCATGATATCATGTTCATCTCATATTACAACAACTTCATCTCATTATGTAATATATTCATTTCATATTACAATATCTTCATCTCATTATGCAACATGTTTATCTCATTTTTTACAACTTGTACATATGTTCACCATCTGGTTTTTTACAACTTGTACAACATCTTCATCTCATTATCCAACATGTTCATTTCATTATCCAACATGTTCATATCATAATGCAGCATGTTCATACAATATATCAGCTTCATCTCATACAAGTTTATTCATACAGCAGGAAGATCTGGTTGAAAGGTTTGAAAATATACTGAAGAAAATGGCACCAATGGTAACTGAACTTGGTGAGGTGTGTGAAAGGGAAAGGATTTCAAAGATGAGTGGTGTCAGCCTGTTTCAGAAGACAATTCAAGGATATGCAGCAAATCTGATGAAAATGGCTGAATGTGTGGTGCAAGAAAATGATAAAACAACATTGGATGAATTAGGAAATGTTCATCATCACCCACATGAACCACAAGATGCACCTGAAAAAGACAAAAATGAGGAAGAGGAACTGGAAGATGGTGGGAGTGAAGAAGTCGAAAGAGATGATGATGTGGTGCAAAGAAATGAAACAATGAGAGTGGATGTGGAGCATTTTGTTTTAAGAGAGGAGGAGGAAAATGGCATTGGTGGACAGGAACAGGGTATAAGTAACCTATTCATTTCGTTCTTAAACATGTGCATCTTCTTATTTAACATGTTACATTTCATCATATTAAACATGTTCATTTGGGTCTAAAATTTATTCATCTATTTGTGAAGGAATTCAATCGATTTTGAAAGATATTCAGATTGAATTTGGGAATGATGATGAGTCAGTCAGTAATAAGGAAAAGGAAGGGGAAGAAGTTGGTGGACAGGAACATGATGCAGGTAACCTATTCATTTCGTTCTTAAACATGTGCATCTCCTTATTTAACATGTTCATTTCATCATATTAAACATGTTCATCTAATTGTATGACATGTTCATTTGGGTCTGAAATATATTCATTCTATTTGTGAAGGAATTCAATCGCTCGGAAAGATATTCAGGATGTTTGTGTTGGGGAGGATGATGTGGCAGAAATTAATAAGGAAAAGGAAGGGGAAAATACTGAGAGAGAAGAAGTTGAAAGAGATGCTAACTGTCTGCAAAGAGATGAACTAAGAACATTGCATGTGGGGCCGATGGTTTTATGGGAGGAGGATGAAAGGGCGTTGGTGGACAGGAACAAGATACAGGTAACCTATTCATTTCGTTCTTAAACGTGTTCATCTCCTTATTTAACATGTTCATTTCATCATCTTAAACATGTTCACCTGATTGTATGACATATTCATTTGGGTCTGAAATATATTCATTATATTTGTGAAGGAGTTCAATCGATTCCGACATATATTCAGAATGTTCGTGTTGGGAAGGATGATGAGGCAGACATTAATAAGGACAAGGAAGAGAAAGATGCTGGAAATGAAGAAGATACAGGCAAGAAGAGGCCTTAAAATAAGGAACAGGAGGGAGAAGATGTAGGGAAAGAAGAAGAGAGAGTAGAGAAGACAACTGTGACTAAGGAACAGGAAGGAGAAGATGCAGGGAAAGAAGAAGAGAGAGGAGAGAAGACACTTGTAACTAAGGAACTGGAAGGAGAAGATGCAGAGAAAGAAGAAGAGGGAGGAGATGAGACACCTGATAATAAAGAACCGGAGGAAGAAGAAGCAGGGAAAGAAGAAGAAAGAGGAGAGAAGACACCTCAAACTCCATTAGAGAGAATACTATTATTTGAAAGGTATATATTTTGTGCTGTAAACACATTCGAGTTGCAAATTGACAAATTAACTAATATTGTGAATATTACATATTATGAATATTACAGGATGGTTCCTGGAGAAACATGTGTCGTAGAAAGCAATTTGGATCCCCCTTTCCTATCAACTCCTTTCTGGAAAGGACATGTTGAAATGAGAGGGAAGTGCACTCTAAAGGAAAAGGGCATTTTGGACTTTTGTAATGGAAGGAGACTATGGAGACAATGCTGATAAAACCAGGTATGTCAATCCCTTTAGAAAAGATGTTCAACTTGTTCTATAAAATGTCCATCATATCCAATAACATGTTCATCTTATTATGCAACATTTTCATTCTAATTTTATAAGATGTTCATCTTGTTATATGAAATGTTCATCATATTCAATAACATGTTATTCTTTTTTGGTGTAACTGTTATAGAGAAGCCATGTTTGAAGAAGAAGACGGATTACAGATGCTCATCACGAGAGAAACTTTAAAGTCATTGAACCTGGAGTCGTTTGTTGAAACAACAATTATTGATGCCTGGGCATTGCACTTGAATTTCAGATACTTCAGCACATTTAAAAATATGATGAAATTCTGCTTAACTACTAATGTCATGTTAAGATTCATTATGTGATGAAACACTAACACCCCAATTATCTCTTACCCTGCACAATGGACTTACTTTGTAGATGGGATTGTCATTACAACGTATGTGATGTGGGATATTATACGACTAAGGAGCAGACCGGTTCGTCATGTCGGCCAGGCAGGCATAGAAGAGAAAACTACGTTGGTTGAAGGATGATCGACCAAAACGGAAGATGTCGAGCAGAACAGCGGAGTTGGTCGAGGATCGACCTAGCGAGGGGGAGCTCGATCATGTCGGGCATACAACAGTAGGAGTTGAGAGCGTCACCTGAACGCGAGTAGGCGCGTGGGTGATGGCAGGAGATCCCAACGGTCTGCGCAAAGGAATAATTCCCCTCAGCTCAGAGGGGACACGTGGCGAGAATATACTGGTGCAGAGTAATAGTGGCAATAACCACCTCTGACACTCCTGACATTTCTGACAATACACGCACAGTGTGTGTACGGACGGGCAGCGCGGGCAGGACAACTCACCAAATATCCGGGCAGCTCTTGGGGCAGGTATCCCACTCCTATATATATAGGAGTGGGTCTTTTCTTAGGGTTTACGATTTATCCATTCTTTACTTTGGAAAATTGAACAAACACATACTAACTTAAGCATCGGAGGCTCTTCACCGGAAAACCCCTCCGGTGTGAGAGTTCTGTGCAGGGACGCGGCGTTCTATCGGCAAGGAAGGAGGAAGCAAACCGATTTCAAGCCGATCGGAGTGTTTTGCGTTACCATTTGGCGCCGTCTGTGGGACTTTCGTTCGAAAAGTGGTGTGCTGAGATTTCTGAAGCTTGGTAGCTATGGCGGACGGAATTCCTAGGAGAGATTTACAGGCATCGTTCGATGATGCGTGGACGATGACGAGGCCGTTTGGAGATGGCCCACCTCCGGGCTTCTCTGGACCCTCGCATACACCGGTGACTCCGACGCCTGTTCCCCAAGGTGTAGAAGTCACGCCGGTGCAACCAGAGGCTGATGTGGGCTCAAATCGGGCCCAAGAGACCCGCACAGCTCAAGGCGCGGCGGCCCCAACGCCACCGCAACCAGATCTGGCCGCGACGCTGCAGCGAGGAGTGGCGGTACAAGGAGCGGTGCCGCTGCCGACGGAGGAATAGCGTCCTGGCCAGCAGGTGGTGATGACTAGGCAGGAGATGCAGCAGATGGTGGCGAACGCGGCGGCACAAGCGGTTCAGCAGATCACTCAAAGCCTTTCGCGAGTGGCTGCTGGGCCAACGATGGTGGATGAGGACGTGTCGAGCTATGGAGGAGATGGGGCCCTAAGAGATCGTGAGGTGGAGAGGCTCGCAGAGCAGGTGAGGCAGATGCAGGCTAAGATAGATGGTCGACCTGAAAGACGTGCTCGAGGACATCCGTTCTCGAGGGATATATTGGCTGCGCCATTACCTGCGAATTTTAGAGACATGAGCTTGATGTTCGATGGGACCACTGACCCGTCGAGGCATGTAAGGGCGTTTGAGAATTTGGCTGTGTTGCATGGTTATTCTGATTCAGTTAGCTGCAGGGCATTCTTGTCGACCTTGAGGGGCGTTTCAGCAACTCCCTCATGGATCGATTAAGGACTTTGATGATTTCGCGGAAAAGCTGATGACCCAGTATGCGAGTGCGGTGGCACAGGAAAAGACGTATTTGACGTTGATGGCTATGAGGCAAGGGGAGAAAGAATCATTGCGTAAGTATGTCGCACGATACAATCAAACTTGTTTGGAGATCCCCACGGCCTCGGACGAGGTGAAAGCTGGAGGGTTGATACGGAGTTTGCGAGCAGGGCCTTGTCGCACATCTTTAGCTAAAACCCCTGCCCGTACGTATGACGATGTGCTAAAAAGGTGTAAGAAGTATATTAATCTGGAGGAAACGGAGGCCGAGTTTGCTAAGTTGGAAGAGTTGGCTAAGCCAGAGCCAAAGAAAGGGAGGGTAAGCTCGCCTCGAAGGGTATCACCGGGTAGGAGATCGCCCAAAAGAGAGGGGCGTGGCAGGATTGATCGAGGGCGAGAAGACAGGTGGAAGGATCGACCAGTACTTGGGGGAAAGCGGTTCCAGCACTTTACGCCCCTTAATGCGAGAATGGGCGAGGTGCTGGTTGCCATTGAGAGGAAGATAGAGGATAGGGATGTGACGTGGCCGAAGTCTAGGCGTGAGGGGCCGACACAGCCCAGGTCGAGCAAGTATTGCCATTTTCATAAAGATTATGGGCACAAAACAGAGAAGTGCGGGCACCTCAAGGATGAGATCGAGCGCCTTATCAGGGCGGGGTATCTGAAGGAGTTCGTGTGCGAAGGGAAGGCGAAGGGGAAGGATAAAGGAAAGTGTCGAGAGGACTCGGTGGAGCGGAGTGATCGAGATGATGATGAGGAAGGCGATCCTCGAGATGGAAGGGGTGATAGAGGAGTCAAGAGGAGACGAGGGAGTCAAGATCGAGGAGGTCAGGGAGATCAAGTCCCGGTGAAGAGAGGAACGATTTACATGATCTCGGGAGGACCAACAGATGGGGACTCGAACAATGCAAGGAAAGGTCATGTTCGAGCGATGACGAGGAAGAGAGAGGAGGTGGGGATCACTGCTCGAATGCCGGAGATAAGTTTTTGAGCGGAAGATGCAGAGGGAGTAGTGTTGCCCCACAATGATGCGCTGGTGATAACGGCAGAGGTGGCTGGTTTCGACGTGAAGAGGGTGTTTATTGATACGGGGAGTTCGGTTGATGTGATGTTTTATGATTGTTTTGTGCAGATAAACAAGGAGCTCAACCTTGACCTGAAGTTGGTGACCACAGCCTTATATGGATTCAACGGAGGCGAGGTGATGCCGATGGGAGAAGTAAGCCTTTCTGTTGCCTTGGGACAAGGGGTGACGAGGAACGTGCGAATGGTAAGGTTTGTGATTGTTGGAGCAGAGTCCTCGTACAACATTATCATGGGAAGGACTAGCTTAAATGCTTTTCAGGCGGTCGTGTCGACGTACCACATGACGATCAAATATCCGGTGGGGGAAAACGTCGGGGAGGTCGCAGGAGATCAGCTTACCTCGAGGAGTTGCTATCAGACCACGGTGAGCAATAATAAGCAGCTCTCGAGGAAGCGATCGAAGCTGGAGGAGGGAGTACCGAGCCGACCTGGAGGCTCGAGGTCGAAAGAAGAGAAGGAAAGAGCGGACAAGGGGAAAGAAAAGGTGGAGATGCAGCCAGGAGGGGAGATTGAGGAGGTCCAGATGGTAGAAGGGTGCGAAGAGAGGAAATTTCGGATAGGTAAGGAGATTGAGGAGCCCATAAGGTCGAAGTTGATTGGGTTGATCAGAGAGTTCGCAGATGTTTTTGCGTATACGGCTGAGGAGTTGACAGGAATAAAGGCGGAGGTGATAGAACACCGTTTGAACATCGACTTAACGGTGAGACCAGTGAAACAAAAAAGGCGACACCATGGCGCAGAAATGGATAAGGTGATCGAGCAGGAGGTCGAGAAGTTGTTAAAGGCGGGCCACGTTAAAGAGATCCAGTTCCCTGAATGGTTGTCGAACACGGTGATGGTGTCTAAGTCTGGGGGAAAGTGGAGGATGTGTATTGATTTCCGAGACTTAAACAAGGCGTGTCCGAAAGACTTGTATCCTTTGCCCAGGATTGATCAGTTGGTCGATTCTACTGCAGGTTGTGAGTTGCTCAGTCTTATGGATGCATCCCAAGGGTATCGCCAAATCCCTTTAGCTCGAGATGATCGGAAGAGGGTGAGTTTTGTTACAAGCAGGGGCACTTATTGTTATGTGGTGATGCCTTTCGGTTTAAAGAATGCTGGGGCGACATATCAGCGGTTGGTCGACAAGATCTTTAAGGAACAGCTGGGGAGGAACATGGAGGTGTATGTCGATGATATGTTGGTGAAGAGTAAGGTGGAGGCCAATCACGTGAATGACTTAAAGGAGACGTTCTTGACGTTGCGGAGATATGGCATGAAGCTGAACCCCGCTAAATGTTCTTTTGGGGTAAAGTCGGGAAAGTTCCTGGGGTACATGGTAACGAAGAGAGGGATCGAGGTCAACCCAGAAAAGGTGAAAGCGGTGATCGAGATGAGGCCACCTACAAAAGTGAAGGAGGTACAGATTTTGACGGGCAGGATAGCGGGTTTGAGCCGCTTCATATCCAAGGTAGCGGAAAAGAGTGGGCCCTTGTTTCGAACGTTGCGAAAGAGCTCAAAATTCCAATGGACGGAGGAGGCCCAGAAAGCATTCGAGGAGTTACAAAAGGTGTTAGCTAACTTGCCCCTATTAGCTAAACCAGTTCCGGGAGAGGACCTAGTGTTGCTACGTATCTATCGGAGAACTGACGGTAAGCTCGGTTTTGTTAAGGGAAGAAGGCGCGGTGCAATTTCCAATTTATTACGTGAGTAAAGTAATGCAAGGGGCGGAAAGGAGATATTCGGAGATCGAGAAGTGTGCTTTAGCGGTGGTAGTAATAGTGAGGAAGTTGCGGCCGTATTTTCTAGGCCATAAGGTGAAGGTGAGAACGAATATGCCATTGGGAGAGACGTTAGGTCGACCTTCGGTGTCAGGTCGACTAGTCAAATGGGCAGTCGAGTTGAGTGAGTACACGATAGCATATGAGCCAAGGAGGGCGATAAAGGCACAGGCGTTGGCGGATTTCATACAAGAGGGTACGAAGGGGGAGGAAGAGAAAGAAGGTGTTTGGCAAATGTTTGATGATGGCTCGGTGTCGAGAGTCGTAGGGGGCTTGGGCATTGTTCTAATCTCGCCCAAGGGAGACAATTTGGAGTTTGCAGTCAAAGTCGAGCACAAGGTACCGAACAATGAGGCAGAATATGAGGCGGTTATTAAAGGGATGCAGCTGGCCATAGTAGGTGGAGCTCGAAAAATTCAAGTGTATTCTGATTCTCAGTTGGTGGTAGGCCAATTTCAGGAGGACTTTGAGGTGAAGGAGGAAAGAATGCAGCGGTATGTCGAGGAAATGAAGAGGTTGAGGGTGGAGTTTAGCTCGTTCGAATTAGTGCAAATACCCCGGGGTGAGAATGGTCGAGCAGATCTGCTATCCAAAATCGCGCAGAATCTGGTCGACTGTAAGAGCAGAAGTGTCACTTTGCTGCACATGGAGAGAAGTGCGGTCGAGCAGGAGGTAGCGGAGATAGAAGAGGTCGATGATTGGAGAACTTTGATACTGAAGGAATTGAGAGAAGGAGGGGTGAAGGTGTTAAGGAGGTTTTTCGAACATAATGGAGTGTTGTACAAGAGGTCGTATGCCGGTCCTCACCTAAGATGTGTAACACGAGAAGAGGGCCGACACGTGTTGAGGGAGACCCACGAGGGATGTTGCAGTGATCATAGTAAGGCGGGGTCTTTGGTAGCGAAAATACTGCGAGCAGGATATTTCTGGCCGACCATGAAGGAAGACTCGAAGATGATGGTGAGGAAATGTTTGTAATGCCAGAAACATGGGCCGCTTATTCACCAACCGGCGGAAATGATGACGACGATGAGTGCCCCTATCCCATTTGCGCAGTGGGGCGTTGATCTGGTAGGGCCGATGCCGCAGGGAACTGGTCAAAGAAATTTTTTGATAGTGGCAGTGGACTATTTCACGAAGTGGGTGGAGGCTGAGCCGCTGGCAAAAATCACGGAAGAGAAAGTCATACAATTTTTATATAACAATATTTGCTGCAGGTTTGGTGTTCCAAGGGTGTTGGTGTCCGATAATGGGACGCAATTTAATGGCAAGCGGATTCGAGCATGGTGTGAAGACTTGAAGATCGAGCAACACTTCGCGTCGGTTGCTCATCCGCAAGCAAACGGACAAGTCGAGGTGACCAACAGAATCATCCTAAACGGCCTGAAAACAAGATTGGAGAAGGCGTCGGGAGCATGGGTCGACAAGCTCACTTCAGTACTTTGGGCATATCGGACAACACCAATATCGACCACGGGAGAGACACCGTTTAGCCTGGTTTACGGCATGGAGGCATTGCTCCCAATCGAGAGCGAGATCCGGTCACAAAGATCAAGCACATATAATCTTGAGCAGAACGAGAACTTGATGATGGCAGCCCTAGACACAATTGAAGAACTTCGGGAGCAAGCCTCGATCAGAGTCGAGGCGTACAAGCAAAGGATGCGGGCAGCGCATGACAGAAAGGTCAAGATGAGGAGATTCCAGGTGGGCGACCTGGTTTGAAAAAGGGTGGACGTGTTGAAGCACGTGGGTAAGCTCGAACCCAACTGGGAAGGACCATACTTGGTCGAGAAGGTGCACGCGGGAGGTGCATATTCACTCAAGGATTTTGAAGACCGATCACTCCCCAGGTCATGGAATGTGGCCAACTTGAAGAAATATTATGTTTAAAATTTTTTGTCTTTTCTTTCCCTTGTCGGAAACTCTCCACAACAAAATGATGTACTGAATTTCCCGATTTGGTTTAATGAAATTTCTGTTCAACTTTCAATACTGTGCCTAATTGATTGCTTTAATTTCATTGCATATATGTGGTGGCCTATGTTGAATGATTGGTCGAAGAAAAAATCCATCATGATTAAGGCCGAGAGGCTGGATGGTCGCATGTAACGACCACACCTTTGAGGGTGAACATGTGCTCGAAGACAAAAAATCCATCATGACTAAGGCCGAGAGGCTGGATGGTCGCATGTAACGACCACTCCTTTAAGGGTGGACATGTGCTCGAAGACAAAAAATCCATCATGACTAAGGCCGAGAGGCTGGATGGTCGCATCTAACGACCACTCCTTTGAGGGTGGACATGTGCTCGAAGACAAAAAATCCATCATGACTAAGGCCGAGAGGCTGGATGGTCGCATGTAACGACCACTCCTTTGAGGGTGGACATGTGCTCGAAGACAAAAAATCCATCATGACTAAGGTCGAGAGGCTGGATGGTCGCATGTCACGACCACTCCTTTGAGGGTGGACATGTGCTCGAGGATAAACAAACCTATAAACGACTAAGGCCGAGAGGCTGCATGGTCGCTTGTTGGGAGGTGTTTATGACTGTTAAAATTCATTAATAGATCACGTTTAGTCAGGTGGACGAATGGCGTGGCTTACTAAATTGATGAGAATAACATCAACAAACGGAGACAATGCAGACCTTGTAACGGAAACATTAAACAAAATAAAGCATTGACAGGCAAATAGAGAGAAATAGTGAAACTACAACGACATTCATTTAACAATACGAAGTACAGCGTTCAACGCAATTCAAATTACAAGCTCATGAGTTAACGTTTGGGTCAACATTGGCACTAGGGTCAGTCGAGGCCGGCTCGGGCGGCTGCTCCGCAAGTTCAGTTGGGTGGCTTGAGCCAGAGGTTGAGCCAACTCCGTCAGTAGATTGAGTCTGACGAGCAGGGGGAGGAATGTAGCCAGCAGGGAGCTTGAAGGTACGTCTCAGCAGGTCGTCCTGCTCCACGACGTGCTCGAGCAGACCGGACCACCAGTCATGGTCATCGGGCAAATCGAGGGCGCTTTCATAGCCGACAGGAGCCTTGGGCATAGCATCCCATATGGCCTCCATGTTAAACTCCTCAAACCCGTCCTCAGCGACTTGGACCCCTGCTTGCTGCATTATGGCCCCAAAACAATGGGTGCCATAGTCCTGCACATCCTTCAAGTACTGTGGCGACTGTTTGAAAGCAGAAACCACTTGTTCGCGGTAAGCTTGTAGGAGGCGTCGACCAGCGGTGGTATGGAAGACCATCCGTCGAGCCCGAATGGCAGCCTCGTTGACCAACGGCTTAGCCCTTTGCTCGAAGGCGACGTTTTCACGTGCCTGAGCCGACTTCTCTTCCTCGAGTGCCACCTCGAGAGCCTTTTTGGAGGCCAGGAGGGCCTCCTTCTCGGCTCCCTCGGCCCCGAGGGCTTCCTCGAAGGACTTCAAAGCCCCCTCGAGCGTATTCTTCTCATCGGAGAGGGCCTTATTACGGGCAGCCGACTCCTTCAACCTCTCGTGGAGATCGTTTACCTTGGCGATAGTTTCTTGCAGCTGAGTGCCTAGGCGAAGATTACTCCACTCGAGGGCCGGAATAGATCGACCAGGGCTCGCTAGGGTCTGCTCGATTAATGGCGCGAGCTCGACCATTCCCTATAGGGGCACGTAATAGAAAATGTTAGAATACTTAACAAGCGAAAGACGAGGAATGAAAATGGACATGCATTGAGAAACAGTAAGCTACCTGAGCCAGCCAGTGGGCAAGCCGTTGGCCGCGATCGCGAAGGGAGTGGCCATCGTTATAACGGTCGGTGGGACGGTCAACGGGGGGAAGAACATCCCTGAGATAGTGCGAAAACCCTGGACCGTCGAGCGTTGTAATCGAGAGGGCGGTCTCTTCAACGCGGCGGCGTTTGGTGACATTTTCGTCCTCCCCAGCGGAGGAGCGTTTAAGTGGATTCTCCACTAGCTGAGTTCGCTCTGGAGAAGCAGGGATATGTACGACCGGGGTCGTTTGGTCGTGCGTGGGAGAACGCAGCGGAGGAGATGACGGCGGTGAAGAGGATGGTTTCTCGAGATGCTCTGATGGCTCGAGGGGCTGCTCGGTTGGAAGGTTGACTGAAGGAGGTTGCTCGACAGTAATGTTCGGAGGAGGGGAGGTCGAGCGCACAGATTGGGAGGCGGTCGAGTCGGCGGGTTTTGAGCCTGACCCTTCAGCGACTGGGTTCTTCCTCAAAGGAGCTTTCCTCTTGGGTACAGAGATGGCGGGCATCTCTGCAAAAAATTTACACATAAATCAAAGACGTAATAGGTAAACGTATGGAACAAACATGACGAGGCGAATCAAACACAATAATGCTCGAGCTTGTAATGTATACCTGGGTCACCCTCTATCCGGACCAAGTCAAGGATCTTCTGGCTGGGGAGAGGGCAGGGTTTATGGGTAAGTAGCCCACAAAAATGCAAGAGGTCCTCATCCTCGAGCAGAGTCTTCGACGCAACGGGCTTGCTGTTCCATACCGCAATCCGCTGGTCGAAGAGGGCGTTGGTTGAGGGTATGGAGTACTCGCGTGGCAATTCTTTAAGCCATGGAGATGACGCCCAAGGGAAAGCAGGTCTAGGCTCGACAAAAGCGAATTTGTCTTTCCAGCGGGGGACATTTGTGGGAGTGTCCGAAATGAAGTGGACATCGTTACGACTCTTGAGGTAGATCCCCTGAGCATGTTTGGAGGGAGTATAGCAGTAATGGAAAAAATCCAAGTCGAGCCGACCTAGACGGATGTGGCAGAGGATGATGAAGACGGTAATAAATCGGATAGCATTAGGAGGAAGTTGGTTCAGGGGCAGATCGAACCACTTGCAGAGGTCGACTAAATCCTGGCTTAAAGGAAAGCGGACGCCCAGTTTAAATTGCACCTCGAAGATAGTGTAGCAGTTCGAAGGGGGATTATCATAAGTATCGCGAGGGCCGGGGGATACGAAGGCCCAGCCGACAGGATAGCCAATCTCTTCAGCATCTAGCCAGCCGGCTATGAGGGAGCGTGAAGAAGAAGAAGACTTCTTCGAAGAGATAGGGGTCTTGGTTGACTTACCCTTCTTAGGGATAGCAGCATTGGAGGGTTTCGGAACACCCTTCTTAGGGTTGGGAGAAGGGGTAACCCGAGCGAAGATAGAATGGCGAGAAAGGAGGACGTTATCCTCATCCTCCTCAGCAGCAGCCTCGGTGGCATCGAGAGCCTCCTCGGCGGCGTCAGAAGCCCCGAACGCCGGCCGGCGGCGTTTTAGAGGGATGTGATCGAGGGTATCCTCATCTGATTCGTCAATCAGACGAGCAGATTGGCGAGAAGGAGAAGGTGTGGCGTGGTCGGAAGGGCGTAAAATGCTGATAGGAACAGGATTGTAGATCTCCTCAACAGAGCGAGAAGGCGAGTGAGGGATAGGCTGGCGAATAGGGAAAGACGATGCGCTTGTCCCATCCTCACTGAACTGATGGCTCGATGCGTTAGAATCAGCGGAATCTGAAAAGTAGAACAAAAATTGAGGGGAAAGGAAGAGGAATTAGGGTTTCGAAAAGCAAGAAAGGTGGGTTTTTGCCGCAAGTGAAGCGAGAAGAATTGGGGAAAAAGAAGAAGTTCCAGGAAAAATCGCAAATTAACAAAATAAACGCACGCAAATATAAAATGGAAGCACAGGAAACTTACTCATGGTCGCGGTAGAGAGGTGGTCGTCGGAAATTGCTTGAAGAGGCGCCGAGTGCAGGAAGGAGAAACTTGCAGAGAAAGAAAACAAAATGCCAGAGAGTTCGAAATTACAAAGTGGGAAAAGTGGAAAAAGGGGCTAAGTATTGCATTTATATGAGTACAAATGAATAAGGTGAAGAGTTAATGGATATGGCCGTTGGATAAAAGTAGATCCAACGGTGGAAAATATTAAAGGGGGCGCAGATAACGAAGCGACACAAATCGCGAGGAGGCGCGATGATGAAAAGTGCAGAGTGAGAGGACATGTGGCAGGCGGAAACCACGCTGAATAATAAAAGGAAATAAAACCACGCTGAGTAAGAGGGATATGAAAGAATATGTGAAGGATGCAGCTAAAAGGTTGGATTTGGAGTTCACAAATGGAGGGCTTACAAAGAATGCAATCAAGACTTTAAGCCATGTGAGTAAATATAAAATATTCATCTTATTATATAATCCAATTAATCTTATTATATAACATATTCATCTTATTATTTAACATGTACAAAGGATTATGCAACATCTTCATCTCATAATGCAACATGTTCAACTTAGTATGTAACATGTTCATCCTATTATATAACATATTCATCTTACTTTTTAAAATGTTCAAAGGATTAAGCAACATCTTCATCTCATTATGCAACATGTTCATCTTATTATTTGACATGTTCATCATATTATATAACATAATCATCTTATTTTTTATCTTGTTCTTCAACTTCATGCTTACATTGATCTGTTCCATTTTTTCAGCTTATTGTCCCAGTCTACTATGAGACCCATTACTACCTCTACTGTTTGGACTTTCAGAATATAAGACTAGGCATTCTAGATAACTTGGATACAATGCGTAGTGAAAAAGTGCCACTGAATAACAAGTATGGCGCAACTAGAGATTTCTTGGTAAGATGTGACTGTTTTAATTTACATTCTATATAATTTTTTTAGTCTTTAACAAAAATACTTATTCATTCTGTCCTCAACAAACAGAAAGATGTCCTCGAAGAGTACAGAAAAACGTACAATAAACCATTGAAGTACATGTTCAACAAGCTCATGCTGAAACTGGTGAGAATGCACTGCGCAGATTCAACAGACACAGTGGAATGCGGAATATATGCAATGTATCACATGTCGGCACATGTTAGTGTGCATAAAGATGGCCATAATTGTGAAATCCCCTTGATACGCGGTGATTCGGTAATATTTTCCATCCTAAATTTTTAATGTTTAAACAAGTTGCATATTACAACTCATACTGATGTTCATTATTATTGTCCATTTCAGAGAAAAAAGGCCATCATTAAGAAAATGTTGGACACTCTGAGGCTGAAGTACTTGGCCATATTGATCCAGTCTCCAATAAACAAGAAATCAGTTGATATCCTAAGGGATATGACTAATTATTTCGCTGATAAGACAATCAAGTGATCAATGTTCAGCTTTGTTAATGTATGTATTCAACGTTATCTAGTAAATGTTCATCTCGTAGTAAAAGATGTTCAACTTGATATGAAAGATGTTCAAATTAGATGTGTTGTCGACAAAAACTAGTAAGAACGAGCTAATATAATATCTACGAAGAAAATAGATCGTAAAATACCACAACACCATATCTGAAACTCAAATCATAAAGCGTAAAAAAAAAAAAAATAACATACAGCCATAATATTATTCTTAAACAAAATCACCACAACTTTCTTCTACAGTCGCTCGTCATCTGCGTAGTCCCATGGCAGCAACGGCTTCCTCAACTCTTCTAAGTAAAACTCATGGAGACGGCAAAGTTCTGGGAAGTCACTGTTCGTCTTCGGATTCTGTACGCCAGGGTAATCCTCCAAGTGTCCCATGGGTTCGAAAATTGCCTTCAACACGTCCCACTTTGGTTCCAGTTTATCAACCACGTACTCTGCAAGTGCCCAATGCTTCGCATACACAAAACATAAATAATTTTACCGGCAAAACATACACAAAACATGAACTACTTAATTATACAAGGATTTAATTCTTCAACAATTTACCCTAAGCGCAACTTCCTTAACAAGAGTTGGTACATGAACAGTACCGGCAAAACTGTTGTGATCCACACCTGGTTGCTCCAACAACCACTTGAAGGTTCGGTACCTCTCCTTGAGCATGTAGTACAATCGATAACTATCATCCTTCGTAAACCAGGCCCTTGTCTCCTCAACAAAACTCTGGTGTATCCGACTAAAAAAAACCACACGTCAATCTCGTCCTTTATGCCCTCGAAAACAACAAATCGTCTGAGTATGTGGCAAAATGCATCCTCCAACAAGTCATCACAACGATATTCGCTCATCTGCTGTCTCACCAATTGGAAGTGGTCCATTATGTTTTCTGGCTTTGCAGAAAACATTTTTTTTAAGGTTTTTTTTTTATTTTTGTATTTTTATAAGAGGAGAGAAGATGTAGATTGTATTTTTCCCTATGTTAATGGGAGAATTTATAATGATGTGAAGACTGTGAAGAGGGGTGGTGATGAGTGTAAAGATGCTCTAAAAAGACGCCTAAGTTGATTAGACGTGACGGTTCGGATGATGGGAAGAGAAGAGGCGGTTGTTTATTTTGATTGCGTCTTTACTAGCTTGCATAAATAAATAAATTAGTCTTTTTTTTATCAAATAAATAAATTAGTCTCAAATTCAATTCCTTTGTGTTTGAACATTACAGTGATTTTGATTAGGCACAAGATTAGCCAGATAAATAAAGGCAAATATTTTTTGGCAAATTAAGATGCGTTCATTACAACCAAATAATACATATAAATAATTATATATACATTAATATCTAAAAAAATATTTATATAACACAATTCTTAAATAATGCTGACGTTAAAAATAAAATCATGGAATGGTTCTAAAATGAAATAATGATGAAGATGGGATGATTTTTTAACAAATAAATCAAAGCAACTCTAATTATAACAACTTCGTATTAAATCTTACATTAGTAAGTCCGAGCCTATTTATTTGAGAATGTAATTATATTAACTTTTATTTGGCTAGGGCGGTTAGCAAACCAAACCGAACCGATCTTAAGGTTTCGAACTCGAGCTCGACTAATTTTCGAACATGTTCATATTTATATATTATATTACATATGTATATCCTATATATAATATATAAAATTACAAAATATTTTTATTTAATTTAATATGTAAATATATATTCATATTTATATAGTTATTATACTATACATGTATATACTATATGTCACATATAGTTGTGTAACTGTTCGTGTTTGTTCAATAACTAAACGAACATAATTTCATGATTGACTTCGGTTTGATTGCTCAACGAACGAGTTGTTATCGAACACGAACGAGGTTTGTTCACGAACAGCTCGATTCGAATATCTACAAATCTCCGAAATCGAACTAAATCGACCTATTTGTTATCGAACACGAACGAGGTTTTGCAGAATAAATGTCTTAAAGCACCTAGATTTGAAGACTTCCTAACTATAATTTATTTTCTGTTTAATTTTCATATCATTTTGTGTTTTTTTTTTTAAATTCCATCCCTTGTTTAAAAACTTGAAATCATGTTCGCAATCATATTGTATGTATAAGATATAAAAAAAAAGTTAAAGTATTATTAGGTTTATTATTTAAAAATGATATTTATTTCAAATCTAATTGGTATGTTGTCAATGTAATAAAAATAAATAATTATTATTTAAATTCTAAAATTACACATAAAATTAAAAAACTGTGAAGCACGACTGATACGACACTTGATGTTTAGGCATCTAATTACGTAAAAAAAAATTAATCTATTTTGCTCAATATTGAATAAACATATTCTACACTTATACATATACATATCACCATAATATTTCTATTTATTAAGATATATATTTTTGTACTTATGTAATAGTAAATAATATCTATATTTTTATATGATATAAGTAAAAAATACAACACGGGTTGACATTTTCATTTAATGCGGGTGTTTAATTATTATGATTAAAAAAATGTAAATTTACAATTGAATTAAAACCCAAAGTAATGTTTTATTTAAAATTAAATTATTTTAGTTTTTTAGAAAATAAAAAAAAATTAATATTCTTTAAAAAAGTTTTCTAATTCAACACTCGTGTAATACACGGGTATTGTACTAGTTTAATATTGATTGAAAATAAGTACTTAGTTTGAGATTATTCATACAATTAAATATCAATTTATAAAGAAGAGTCGGAGACATTTTTTATCGCACGTAGTTCAAATCGTAAAAGAAGACCAATTTTTAGAAACAACCAATTATATGTTGTTGGAAAATATAATTATATTCTATTATACATGTATATACTATACATGACATATAAAATTATTAAATATTTGAACTTTACTAATAGGCATACGCGAATACGGTCGAAATTTGAACTTCACGAATCAGGCTTCATTACCATATCCAACCAATAGTTGGAAAATATAGCACGTTGTACTTTGGTCTAATGCTTTAGTACAGTAGTAACGTTATAAATTGTTAATTCGATATACAAACACAGTCGAAATTTGAACTTTACGAATCATGTTTGATTAAATAGCATATAATGATTATAATCCATCCAATAGTTGAAAAATATAGCCGGATACACAAATACCGTCGGAATTTGAACAATACGAATCACGTTTGAATAGTGGGTTTAGTACATTAGGGACGTTCATATTTGTTGGCTCCTACAGTCGTACACGGCTAACTGTCGGATTATATCAACGTCGTGACAAATTTAAAATCGTTATTTAATTTAAAAATATATTTATTAATCACTTTTGAAATAGTGATGTAATTTAAAATCCAATATTAAAGTTATTAACTTTATAATTTTGTAATTTTACAAATAACATTGTCAGGTTAAATTTGCAATTAATTACATGTACCCAAAAATAAAGAAAATTTACTACCGTACATGTCAAAAATTGTCAAAGTGTGAACATATAAAGCGCACAATATTAATTCGGACGATGAAAAAGGTAAAAGGGAAAAGAAAAAATGAAAAATGAATGAGCATTTGATTTGAAGAGACATCTATCACATTTATTCATCCGAAATCAAAGGAATTAATAAANTCTTTTTTTTTCAGCCTTAGAAGATATAATAAACCATAAGAAATAATAAAAAAAATGCAGATTTTGCCCCAGTCCGCCGATGCATATATTCGGCGAATGAAGTTTGCAGATCTCCGTGTGTACAACGACTACTGGGATAAGTGGACTATATGGCTCGGTGTGAGTTTTGGCAATGTCATATTCCAAAAAGGATGGCGTACCTTTCTTCATGATAATGAAATATTTGAAGGGGACACCCTTATTTTCAGACATATTACTCTTAACCTGTTTGAATTAAAATATTTTAATAAACAAGGGGGCTTAAAATACCCTCCTCAATTGGGAGATCTACCACCATATGATGGTCAAAACGATTTTATGACATAGATTATAGTTAATTTCTCTTTTTTAGTGTAATGTAATTTAGTTTAAAAATACCCAATGAATGTAGTGTTTTCTGTTTATGTTTAGCTACGGATGCTGCATTATATTTTTATTGCTTGCATTTTACATTTAATAACTTACTTTAAAAAAAAATATGATGTACAAATTACAGTTGTATATTATCAGAAAGGTAATGCAAGCAGTTTAAACTTGTTAAGAGCCATGAGTAATTAAACTTGTACAAGATGCACCATATGTGTTTCTACGTCATATGTTTCTTAACATGATGAATATGTTTCATTTAAAAATGAACATGTCAAATTATAAGATTAAGATGTCATGTTATAAAATGAGTAAGTTTTATTATCAGCTAAATATGTTAAATTATGAGACGAACATGTTTCTTAACACGATGAATATGTTGATTTTGTACAGGGTGAATATGTTTCTTAACATGATCAAGCTGAGTACTATTTTTATTATTAAGACTTAAAATACTTGAACTTTGTCATTAAATAATTAATTAAAAAATATCATGATATTTTAAATATTATCACTTTACATGAGTCACTGATTTTCAAGATGGCCGCTAAATAAATAGTGATAATTAAAATTTTAATGTATTAAATATTTTTTTTAAATTCATTATTTACCATAAAATAAGCCCATGTATTTCAAGATAGCAAATATTTTCGGATTCCACTTTAATTTTATTTAATTCAATTTTTACACCTATTAAGGTGTGCCAGGCCATAGACGTGTAATAACATGGAGAAGAAGATTTACAAAATTTTGTCTCCAATGGTGAATGTCAATTTTAGTATACTTTGACATGTGTGATATTATAATTGGTTGGGAATGACATATATATTTAATAAATAATAAAAAATTTAATGGAATATATAAGTAATTCTAGACATTTGAATGCCACATAAGATTAATAATGCCACATGGCAATAAAAAGGAGCAATCCATGGACCATTGGAGATGCTCTAAGTGGCAATGGAATATACCAATCCCTATAACATTGTAGATGTTGTTTGTAGTAAAGTAAAGATTATTGTGAAATACACCTGTACAAACATGGATCACTGACATAAATTATGCTGACACTATCCTTAATATTATCAAAATTATTAAATATATATTAACCAATCATTTTTACACAACATTAATTTTAAATTCCAAAGAAACAAGTAACCATATTATATTATTCAAATTTAATACTTATTAAGAAAAATAATTGTAATATTTTAAGAAATAATCAAATTATTTTTAAATTCGAGAAACAAATCAGCATTGGTTTTAAATAAAATCGAAATAATAATGTTCATAAGTTGACGATTTTTTTTAAACGATGACCGAGAAATAAATGATTACACCTCGAAACTAACGAAAATTTTTTACAATTAATGTCATGATCCATCAGACATTTTTAAACGCAATAGATTTTCATACCACTTATTTTTTTTTTTGAAAAATTCACTTTCTTTACACACACCTAGATTAATACATTAATACACGGTGCAAGGCAATAATTACGATTTGGAAGATAAAGAGCCGGTTATAAATTAAAGGCAAATAACCGAGAAACCCTTTCAATATTAGAAACTTGAACAACTCGTCAATTATTTTACTCATCCAATTTTGCAGAAGGATCCAATTTTGCAGATGGCGGACAGATCGTTCATCATCCGTGTTGAGTTCGACAAATTCCCAATAACGGTAATTTATTTTTTTCCCATTTCGCAACATGTTAACATATCAAATATTACACCGACATATCTTTAATGCAGATTTTACCCCCTGCCATGGCTGCAAACCTTAGGATGGTGGGGGTTGTACAACTTTGACTGCACAATGACAAGGGGAACACTTGGATTGTTGTCGCCGGTCTAAATGCCGGAAGCGCCATCTTCCAAGGGGGTTGGGGTAGATTCCTTCTTGGTAATGGAGTAAACGTGGGAGACACCATTTTGTTCGATCATGTTGGTTTGCATATATTCAATGTTTTTATTTTTGATGACAAAGGAAACATAAAATCCGCTCCTGCTAAAGGTGATCTACCTCCTTATGCAGGTAGAAAGGATTTTATGACTTAGTTTATGTTTTTTATTTTTATTTTTATTGTTCTATGTAATGGTTGTGTTTGCAATTAAATTATTTTATGTTTTCTGAATTTATCAATTTCGAATTTGTGATTTTGTTTGCACGCTCATTACACTTGATAAATTCTACTGAAAATATATATATATATATATATATATAAGCAAACACTTATAGAATAATTAAGAATAAATATGACAATTGTTAATGTTGTATGTACAAACTAATTGCAATATAAATATAATATTATGAAAGGTTGTCTTCACAACTAAAGTTGAAAATTATATATAATTTTATATGATCATATTATTTCGACGGGGATTTTTTTTTTTTTAATTTTCCGAACTCTTCTCGCTCTTAATCTCTTCTCGCCTTGCTCTCTGTATAGAATTTCGGTTCGCGTGTAGCATGCTTGTACGTAACATGTTTCTTAACATGATGAATATGTTTCTTTGTAAAATGAACATGTCAACTTATAAGATGCACATGTTATGTTATAAGATGAATATGTTGTATTATAAGCTAAATATGTTAATTTATAAGATGAACATGTTTCTTTCTCAGATGAACATGTTTATTTACACGATGAATATGCTGAGTTTGTACCAGGTGAATAAGTAGATTTTGTACGTAATATGTTTCTTAACACGATCAATATGTTTCTTTGTAAAATGAACATGTAAAATTATATAATATAGATGTTCTTTTATAAGATGAGTATGTTTTGATATCGATTAGGTATCAAAAATCAATCTATATATTTATATATATCTGTATATATGTAACTACATCCACTCAGACCAAAAAATTTAATTAACAAAATGTTGTGAAACTACACACTTTATCACGTCTGTCCTTTGGGGAAAAAAAAATCACGTTTGTCGTTTTGTATCACAGTTGCCCAAATTTAATTATTATCAGGATGGTGGTTGCGTGTTCAACTCGGTTTATTAAGGGACCTTTTTTTTTTTAATTCCTTTTGACACAAGCATTTAAAAGGGACTAAATCTGAAATCGATTTTGAAGTTGGGAAACCCTATTTCAAAAGAGGTACTGCACATCCGTTTATTTTTTTATCTTCTTATTTTTTTAAACGACTCAAATAATTTTGATTTAATTATTTTGTAGCTTTAATACAGCCATGACGAACAACGACGATGTACAACAAATGACGGCAGTATTTCGCGGACCAGAATGGAGCGAGCAGGACGTGTTGGTGTGTTACAAACTCTTCTTTGAAAAGGCTCTCGCATTGAACGAAATTCACAGGCCCTCGGTGTTCAACTCAATATGGACTCCACTGGCGCGAGATCTGTCACAATTATTGGGTAGATCTGTTGAAAACCGGGCTGTTAGAGAACAAATACAGCGGCTAAGGAACCACTACAACCTTTTCAGGAAGTTTCTACAGAGAACGCGCTCAAAAGTCCATTCGGAAAGTGGCGAGGTTAGGGTGAACAAATTCTATTCGTTATACGTGTGGCCCGAGGTGAATTATTCATATATTTTACATTACCTATTTATGAACAATTAATCTAATCACTCAAATATATTGATTATATGAATCTCTGTTTTAATGTTTGCTAACATAAATAAAGGAAAATCCTATCGAACGATTTCTCCGAACAACTGGCTTCAAGTGGCACGACAAATGCATGCTGGTATTTGAAATGAGAGAAGCGGCTATTTGTTTCAACGATGCTATTCAGGCAATTTTTGATGTTCCGAGTGATGTTGAATCTTCATCTGATGTTTGAAATGACTTGGTAGGAGGTGGATCATGTTGTGGGGTTCTTCTGGTTATGTAGTCTATGTGTTTTTTATTTTTCTTTCTCATCGAAATGTGCGTTGTTCATTTTGGCAGATGGTTATTATCAATTTCATGTTAGGGCTTACGTTTATTAATTATGGCATTTCTTGAGATGGTTTGTAATTGGGTAAACTTGATTAAAATGTAACCACCCTCATGACTAATTTTTATTGCAAATGCTCATTTTAGTTCTTATTCTGGCCTTTCACAACTTGATGATTGTTTATTTTTTGGTAAATTTAACATTTTACGTAAATGCAGGGAATTATAACAAAAATTTGGGAAACAACCCCCATTCATATATGGACTCTTCCAATTAATTTTGTTACATAAAAAAAAAGTACCAAATACGTTTCAAGGTTTCTTTGTACATAATTATCTGAATACAACAATTTGGAAGAATCCTTGGTATATAAAAAACGAATGACTTATTTGATTTCAAAAAAAAAATCAATAGCAATAATTTGGTGTTTACTAATAATATTTAGTGTAAATACATACACAACTTTCTATTTCTACTTGAAATCAATAATTGATCGAAATGTATTGATTAGAATTTTCAAACTTTTTAAGTGGAAATGGAATATAGCAATCCCTGTACCATTGGAGATGTTGTTACCATTTGTGGTAATGTCAACATTGATGTGAAACACACCTGTACAAACTTGGATCATTGACATAAATAATGCTGACGCTATCCTTAATATTATCAAAATTATTAAATATATATCAACCAATCATTTTGACACATGACATTAATTTTAAATTCCCAAGAAACAAGTAACCATATTATTTTTTTAAAATTTAATACTGATTAACAAATATAGTAGTAATATTTTAAGAAAAAATGTAATTATTTTAAATTCGAGCATAATAAATTGATCGTACTCGTTCGTGTTCGAAAAATTTGGGAGATAAACTATTTAAATATGTTTGATTAACTCGAAATTTGTCCGTTCGAACTTGTGTTGGTTCCATTATAAGACGAGACTAAGTTTCGGTGTGAGCTTTTATTCGCAAACATTCGGTTCGTTTGCAGCCAAATACAGGCAAACCAATCATTATTATTGGTTTTAGAATCGAAATAATAATGTTCACAAGTTGATGTTTTTTTTTTTGTAAACGATGACTGAGAAATAATGATTACATCTCGAAAATAACCAAAATTTTTTACAATTAATATCATGATCCATCAGACTTTTTTAAAAGCAATTAGATTTTCAAAAGATTTTCATACCACTTCTTTTTGTAAAATTCACTTTTTTTACACACACACACCTATACCATTAAAATATTCAAACCCTAATAAATCTCTGTACAAAACCAACTCCTCCACTCCATACATTAATACACGGTGCAAAGCCATCATTGCAATTTGGAAGATGAGTCGGTCATAAATTATTTTGTTATTAACCGAGAAACACCTTTCAATTTTACAAACTTAAACAACTCGTCAATTATTTTACTCATCCAATTTTGCCATAATGATCCAATTTTGCAGCTGGACGATTTCATCATTCGGCTGTTGTACTAGTATTAATATATATATATATATATATATATATATATATATATAAATGTTTAATTATTTTTTATAGTAACTATTTCCCTCCAAAACAATTATATTTACAATTTTGGAAAATTAATTTAGCAATTTATGGTATATTTTAAATAATCAGATATGAAAATTACGGGTCATTATTTAAGAAAATAATTAAGCCATATAAAAATATATTTTTAAGATACCTTAATTACTCTAATGATGTGAATTGGTTGACTTACCCAAATATGAAAATTTCGGCTGCAATATCAATTATGTGATTTGGTAAAAAAATTACCACTAAATTGTACAATTTATTCTTTGATAAGTGTTTTTTATTTTTCGTGTAATTATTTTGTAAAATACATTTTTAATATACATTAATTACGCAAATTTTGTAAAATCGACTAATTTATTCAATCTGTAAATAATTACTACAATTTAAGAAATATCTACAACAATAATTAATTATGCAGTTTATAAAAAACTGTTCGTCAAAAATTGTGTTAATGAAAATTTTTATTAAATATTATTTAATAAATGTTATTCATTTTTTTTTATTTAATTGCTCAAATTGTGGATAATTAAGGAAATAATTTGGCCATAAAAATTTACATTTTTAAGATACCCTAATTACGCAGATCGTGTAAATTCGGTTGATTTATTTAATTATAATTTCTTATAAAACTATTCTAAAATAATTGTGTCATTAGTACTTTCTATTTAATTGAATTTTAGTAACTATTTTTTTGGTATTTTTTTTATCTATAATAAATGTGTTGTGCGTTGTGCAATTAATTTCGTGCTTAAACTGAATATCATTTTTTGTATTTTATCAATAAAGTATGAAATCGAATTATGTGGTATATTATATACTGATTCAATATATCCGCTTATGGTAATAAATTGTATCTCCATATTTTTTTTTTCATATTTATAAGCATTTCACTCGATAATAATGAAAAAAAATCTGGTGTGTGTGTGTACAAAGGGAATTAATTTTTACTTAAATCACATTGTAGTCAAATCGATTTTCTGAATAAACAAAATGAAGATCATACCTATTTTGAAATGAATATAATGTAACTTATTATAAGTTATTTGCACCCTACGGGTCGTGTACTAATTTTAAATAGACATTTTGCACAATTTAAAGTTCATATAAAATTTTAAACAAATTAATATAGGTAAATTGTATTATATATTGATTCCATATTTTATATAAACATGTTTGATTATTTTAAAATTAGTAACTGTTTCACGCAAAAATAAGAAACAAAAAAGTTGCTTAGGAATTAATAATTCAATTATTAGTATGAAATGAATATTTTTGGTATGAAAAATCCAGAGATTTATTGGCAAAGATTTTTTGATATCGTTGGTTTTGTTTTTTTTTGGTATGAAAATTGTGAAAGTTGAATTATTATTTTATTTAAATTTTTTATAACATTTTAAAAAATTATATATATAGGTACATAACATTGTATTACATATTGATCTAATCTATATATATAAGTACTAGCTGATGCATTTAATAAAACCTATTTTCATTTCCCTCCAAAAGGAGTTACATTTTTTTAATTAATTACTCACTAATCTGCTAAAACCGTTACACCTTATATATATTTTTATTATTTGTTTTTTGAATCAGTTACTAAATTAATTCTAAATTTGATAGCAAAATATTCAAATGTGTAACGGCTAATGTTGGAACTTAAAGTTGATTGGCACGTTCAGAGCTGCAACCGCTATATTTAGTTGCCTTGTGGGAAGAAGAATATGATTGACACATTTTTTTTTTCTAAAAATCAGAAAAACCATATTTTTTTATTTATGTTAATTTTCTTAATATATGCCACAAATATATAAATTATTTTCTTCATGTTACTAATGTAACGTTGCATGGTTAAAATAATATTTAAATCACAATTAATTTTGAATGATAAAAATAACTTAAGAAAAAATAATAATTTTTATATGATTGAAGTACATGTCTAAATAATAAATACAAACAAAAACGTGTTTTATATCTGTGCAAATGCACATGATCAAATACTAGTATTATTTTAATTTATAGAATCACATTCAAATATAACATTAGATTTGGTGAACAACTGTCGCGTCAATCACGATATATTCCCAATATTTAGTTGATTTACTGTAGATATCAATGATCGATCTCTAACTACCATCCACTACCACACGTCCGGATTTGAAGAGACTGATTTTGGAAACCGATAACTTTATTAATAAAATAAATATATATTAATCTAATATTTCATCATCTAAAATTCGAACGGTGGCCTAAGAACATACAATTCCCGTTGGAGAGACGATCTAGAATCTCGTTGGGCACAGTAATACGAATACACAACTAAATGGAAAAACACGAAGATACTGGTGTCAATCTTAATAAAGAGAGTGATGAAGAAACACCTAATCAACGCCAAAACATTTGCAACGATCGAATGCTGAACAACAAATTCATAAATTGGGAACATGTAGAAAAATGGTACATTGATTATGCAAGTTATGTCGGGTTCGATGTACGACGATGCTGCTGCAAGACTTCAAAGGATGGCATAGTGAAGAACAGACAATGGGAGTGTTCACACGCAGGTTACAGATGGAAAATTTCAGAAGGGCACCAAAGAATTAGACGGGAAAAAACAAACAATAGAGGTGGTTGCCCTGCTAAATTTCGTGTTGCACGTGACATCCGTGACGGATTGTACAGGTTAACAAATTTCAACCAATCACAAAATCATCCATTGGAGAGTCCCGAAACAGCACATCGTCTGAAGTGTAACAGGTAATAAATATTTATACAAGACATGTAATTTTTGCTTTCAATGATTGCCTAAGATAATGGTAAATTATATTGTAGAAAAATGACGGACCCTGAAAAAATTTTGTTGAGCTCAATGAATGATGCCGGCATTCGTACATGTCAGACGATAAATTATATTGAAGAAATGTCGGGTGGTCCTGCAAGTTTAAATAAAAAAAAAAAAGAAAAAGAAATGCATACAACTTCCTTACGAAGAAAAGGAATGATACGATGTGTGATGGTGATTTTAAGACTGCTTTTGCTATGCTTCAAGGTGTAATGATCAACGACCCGCAGATGGTGGTGGAGACAACTTGTGACGACGAAGGTGGATTGACCAAACCTTTTTGGTCAGATGGGTTTTCACAGTCGGCATATGAGCAATTTGGTGACGTTCTCATTTTTTACAGCACTTACAAAACAAGCACATACAAATTCCCGTTGGTCATATTTTCGGGAATATATAACCACCTAAATACCACAATTTTTGGTGGGGCCTTGCTGCATAATGAGACATCCGAATCTTACCTGTGGTTGCTAAAAAAATTTTTAGCAGCAATGAAATCGAAGATACCGGCCACCGTTGTCACAGATCAAGACGATGCTATGCGTTCTGCAGTAATTAAGGTGTTCTCCGAAGCTAAACATAGGCTGTGTGCATGGCATCTTGAGAGAAATTGTGTACAGCGAGTGAATGCCCACGATTTATGCAAAATATTTGGGAGGTTTGTAATGAAGAATTGGACTCCCAAGGAGTTTGAATCTGAATGGGACTTAGATACAAACAGACATGGTGTGGCAGACAATACGTGGGTGAAAGATACATATAAAAGGAGACATCAATGGTGTGACACATATCTTAGAGGGAGTTTCATGGGGATGACTAGAACAACCCAAAGAGCAGAATCTGTGAATGCACTCTTCAAGCAGGCGGGAAAATCGGGCAGCACTATTACGGAGCTCCTTCAAACCTTCCATAATATTGTGGGGTCGTTGCGGGCGACTTTTTCAAGAAGCAGGAAGAATCAGAGATGAACCCACAGGATATTCCGCAAGGCACACCACTTCACGGGATTCTTGTTCAACTGTCTGGACTTTATACACGCTCGGTTTTTGGTAAAGTTCGAAGGGAGGTTGATCGTGAGCAAAATAATATTGTGGTTGAGAGGAAGACTGATGAGGGGGAGACATATGTCTTCCAAATGGAAAATTATGATCCATCAAACAAAATACAATGGTCGGTCCAGGTGAATATAAATGAAGGCATATTCAAGTGTGATTGCAAGATGCTGGAAACAGATGGCATTCTATGTAGTCTTCTATTTACTGCATTAAAGTACTTGCATGTTCGAAATGTGCCAACCAAATGCATACTTGATAGGTGGACGACCTTAGCGGGAAAATATCTTAGACAAACATTTCACTATGTGCCTACTTCCATTGATCCACAAAACACACAAAACAAAAGATTTACGAACTGTATAAAGAGTCAGTCGACATGTGTTCCAAGGCATCTCAGAACGAGCCCGATACAGAAAGATGTGTGAAGAAAGTCAGACGTGCAATTGATGACCTTGAGAGAAATGAAGAAGCCAATACAGGAACCTCAACTAATGATTTCCCAAACGCATCAAATAATATTAAGGATCTTGCTAGAGGTTCGACTAAGAAAGGCGACCCACGAAGGGTTAGATCTAGAGGCGCACCGCCAGCACGAAAGCAAAGATGCAAATCATGCGGGTAATTATAAAATGTGTTTTTTATGTATATTATTGCGCACGTACTGAATTACCTTGTAATATTTTTACTTGCAGGGACCTCGGGCATAAGTCAACCACCTGTCAATTAAAAAAAAAAAAAAGTAGCCAACCAGCACATTCTGATGTTGGAAACGACAATGACTTCTGCATTCCAAATGGCAGTCAGGACAAGGGCATTGAAGACATAAGTCAGTGTGAATAAAAGAAGACAAAATTGTAATAAGAGTTGTCTTGTCCTATGTAAACCCAAAAAATCATGTTTTGCCACTGTTCTGTAAACTGGTGCAACTGCAACTATGCCCTTGGGTTACTCTTCTTTCAGTTATCAACTTTTTTTAGCTCGTCATGACAGATTGACAGCAGTATTATGTAGTAACCTATATCAATTCAAATGTTGACTTCTAATTGTGGATAACCTTGCATCAATGCAAACAAAACAAAATACAACACAAACATAATAAAATAAAATACCCTGTGCAGAAAAGTATACCACAGATTTGTTACCCGATTTTCTCCATGGGGTATCAAAAGACTGACAGTTCAAATTGATACAAATATCAAAAGTTGTCATGGCATATAATACCAGATAATCTCCTCCTAGCCGCAAAAATGAAACCGAACAACCTTCCATCAATCCATTACGTTCGATGAATTGGCGAGCACCCTCATGTTCCATTAACATTTTAACATGCCTTTCATTTTAACATGCCTTACTGACCAGTTACACTGGTTAGTAAAAAGATACGCTTTCTTTTTAAAACACTATTACGGATAAACTTCGTATGTTATTCATCTTGTTAAGAAACATATTTCGTACAGAATCAACTTATTCATCTTGTACAAAATCAAACATATTCATCGTGTTCATAAACATGTTCATCTGAGAGAACAACATGTTCATCTTATAATTGAACATATTCAGCTGATAGTAAAACATATTCATCTTATAATTTGACAGGTTCATTTTACAAAGAAACATATTCATCGTGTTAAGAAACATATTTCGTACAAAATCAACTTATTCATCTAGTACAAAATCGAACATATTCATCGTGTTAATAAAGATGTTCATCTGAGACAAAACATGTTCATCTTATAGTTTAACATATTCAGGTGATAATAAAACATATTTATCTTATAACATAACATGTTCATCTTATAAGTGACATGTTCATTTTACAAATAAACATATTCATCGTGTTATAGTGCACTTGAGATAAATTAGTACTACAAGTTTCATTTGTCATTTTATTTGCAAATTATGGGTAAATTAATTTAACTTCATTAATCGCAGAAAGTTTGACAGTTCAAATTCATACAATACAAATATGAAAATTTGCCATGGCATATATTACACACAGATTCCAATCCAAAACACACCAAATCAAATTGCAGCATAATTCATTAATTTACATAGACAAAAAGATTTTGAACCTGTCACAGCAACTACATAATACTCCTAAACACCAGATGATCTCTTCCTGGCAGCACAAATGAAACCGAATAACCTTCCATCAATCCATTACGTTCGATGAATTGACGAGCATCCTCATGTTTCATTAACTTTTTACCATGCCTTTCAGTTACATCCAAACGGTAAAAACACTGGTCAGTAAAAAGATACGCTTTCTTTTTAGAGCACCTTTGATCTTTGATGTGCATATTCCATAACACCATGGGAATGAACTGTAAAAATGCAAGAACATTACTTCTTTTGTTTTTTAAGGACAATTTACCACAACAATTCCATGATGAAAATAGACAAATTAAAATATGCAATTACCAGGCGAGCACATTCAATATGAGTTTTCTTTAGGTGAAGCGTAAACCGATATTGCGGCGCTCTTCCTACACCAGCTCTCGTCCATATAGATACGTTAAAGCTTGATAAATTGCGTTCAAAGTGAACATAAAATTCATTCCTAAAATTGGAGTTTGTTCTCCAAGTACTTCAGAACTACTTCAGAAACACAACCTTCTTTGGTAGTCAGAGTGCACCTTAGAGGTACAAAATCACGGTATTCATCTTCCGAAATTTCACTCAACACCTATTGTGAGAACAAACATTGAAAGACCTCAAACTTACGAAAATAACTCTTCCTAACAGCTTGTAAAGAACAAACATAAAAAAAAAAAAAAAAAAAAAAAAACAACTCATTTTGCACAATAACACATACCATTGAAGGTTCTGAATAATCACAAATGAACTTGATATAACAATTATAATACTGTGCCATGACCCAGCAACTGCATTTGCATACAAGAAAAAACATAAAAACCAACCATCAAATATAGATAAGAACTAAATAATGGTCTTTTAAGTTGATGTACAATTACATTTTTCATTAATGAATGAACAATTTATTGTTCTTTTGTTAATTAAAATTTTCTTAAGGATGTTTAATATGTTCTGCTTAATCAGCATTTTTTTGGGGAAGTTTTTTGGTACACTTCATGTTCTTACAGTTTAATTTGTGTTGCATTGCCATAATGAAAAAACAATCTTTAACATATATGTTCATGAAGTCCATTATGACGATAAATTAAACAACAGATAGGGCAACTTGTTTATCAAGAAGCAACCTGATAAATCGCACATGTATATCAAGTTGCATTTTAAAGAATAGTTTGTGCTTGTTTATGACTAAAGCTCAAGCTCATGATCATATTCTAAAATGTTAAATTGATGTTATAAACATTGTTTATGACTACAACAACGACAAACAACTTGTTCGGTTGTAATTTTTGGCAACCTGTATTCTGCTGCTCATCGGTTTTGCATCTTCAGGGTCTGTTCAGACATTTCGTCAAACATCTAATGTGCTTCTTTATGATTAAAAAACAATATCAATGAATTATCAAGATTAACATAGACAAATTCTGTAACGCCCCAAATCAGTAATAATATTAAGAACGGTTTCACTGCTCGACTATAAGTGATATCTGTATTTTCAGAAAATTCTGAGTTATATTTTATAGGTTAAATGCTCACAAAGATAGATTACTATTTGGAATATTTCTATATTAAGTATAAGCTAAGATTAATCCATTAATTTGGGTTGTTAAATAATAGCAAGTCAATATTCGAGAAATTATCGGCTTTGAACCCTAGTTTGGTTCCGATTATTTTTCAAGTTAATTCTCGAGCATAGCCAAGTCTTAGTATTTTATATTTAGAATAATTTTCTAAGTCTTGGAATATCAAGAAGAAAGTCTCAGACATTTTATAACCGAACCCTAATGTCTAACCGTGCTCACCCGAGCCGCTCGTGCTTGTCCCGAGCCCCACGCCCTTAGTCGTGCCCAAGCGGGTGTTAGCCAAGCCCAAGGCCATGTCCTAAGCCTTAGCATCACTTTGCAAATTTTTCTAAGTGTTGAGACCCTTACCTAAGCCCTATACTCAGCCCAAGGCCACCAGCACACGTGCAGCCCACCTTCTCGCGCCAGCCAGAAGCCCACTCGCGCCAGCCCAGCACGCCCTCGCGCCCAGCCCACGTCCCCGCGCCCAGGGCCCAGCGCCCAGCCCAGCGCCAGCGTTGGCAGCCCACCTTATTGAGCCCATATGACATAGTTCCGTCCCACTTTGGCCCAAGACCCCTTAATGCGTGTATTATACACTTAATAAGGATCAGTTTAAGATGAAATGGCACTAATGAAGATTAGCCTAAGTCAACAAGAGATTAGCCCAAAGTGGACATGTGCCTTGCATTAAAATATTGAAGATTCCTTTGTCTTTGTCCCCCAAGCTTTGACCCCGACCAGACCTGCCTTCTCACCATTATTTTATGACTTTGTCAGCCCCATTAAACCGAGAATAACCAGGTCAAAGCATACCCAAGGTCTTGGATCTTTATCCCATGCACATGAGTGGAGTTTCCCACTTTTTATGTCCCCCACCATCCCTCCTAGCTATCTCCGCCCAAACCACCATATAAGACCTCCTCCTCAGTCATTTTTAAGCTCTTTAACAACTTGA
>BKCP01004727.1:320046-356901 GCA_008636005.1 Striga asiatica | reverse complement strand
GTCCGGCCAGCCAGCGAACCGGCCGGTTCGACCGACGGTTCGAGTTAGTTTTGATTCGTGACTTCCGGTCCGAGTCTATTTTCGGAATTTCAGTATTTTTCCGAGCCAGTCCAGTCCAGCTTAATCGCGTAATAAGTCCGAGCATTTTAGCATATAATTAATTATTCCGAGCATGATACTTAGCATTATTTTGCTTAAATATTTATGTAGCCTAATGAGAGTCGAGCCTCCGACCGCTACTCCAGCATCCGCATTTGCATATCAGATTTCAAGTTTTCAGGTGGGGGTCATGTACTGGATGTCACATCATAGATAATATCTGTACCATGGCACAGGTATGTTTGAGACAGTTTAGTTCCGGGTTGGGTGGCCAAGGCCTTTATACCCACCTGATGACCGTTTGGAGGGCCAAGGCCTTTATACCCCATCGGAGTGTGCACACGAGCGGCCAAGGCCGAGGGTCTTTTGACCACAGATCAGAACAGAAATCAGAGAACAGTTTACAGTTTTCAGCTCTTATATATTTATGTTTAATGATACGTTATTATAGATGATGTTTTGTTCAGTACTGGTCTTTGTGGAGCATAGTGGGTTGCTCACGCCCCCATTGTGTTTTTTAGGAGGCGGAGTCGAGCGTGCCGGATGAGCACAGATGTGGCGCAGCGTGGTCATGAGAGTCGGACATATTTTACCAGCATTTTTATGTCCTAGATTTATGATCATGTGTATTTTATTCAGTTTATGTACGCATGTTATGTATTCGTATTTCGGATGCTTCCGCCAGCGAGTTCTTCTAGACAGTGCGAGATAGTACAGACTATGCATGTATAATTCCATAATCCGCGAGCGGACTGTTTGGTTGCATGTTTTATTATGTCTGTGAGCAAGCTCAAGTTCAGTTTAAGTTTTTATCTGCCACATCCCGCAATAAGTCAGTATTTTTGAAAACCCAGCTCGCACGACCATTCGAAAATAAAAACAAAAATTTTACTCTAATTTTTCAAAGCTAGTAAGGCGGGGTGTGACAGAAGGTGGTATCAGAGCGCAGAGTGCGTTTCTGTATACTTTCAAAGTTTAGAAAAGCATGACCACGCCACGCTCATCCGCGCCAACTCCGAGGTAAGTCACCTAACTCAGTTTAAGTTTTTGCAAGTGCTAAATTCAGTTCAAGTATGGGGCCTAGATGACTATCCTCCTATAAGACAGATAACTCTAGAGACAGAACTCTAGACAGAACTCTAGAACAGCTAAGTCCAAGGACTCTAGACTAAGTCAGAACTCCATTATGATCCAGAACATAGAAAGTTTAAGTATGTCGGAACTCTAGCCAAGCTAGGTGTTTTTGAATATTATTTATTTGATTTTATCATTCAAGTCTAAGTATGGCTATTGTTTAATTGGCTATACTAATCAATTCAAGCATTGTTGGATCTCCAGAATGCCGCCGCGCAGCGATCCACAAGCCCCAGCTGAGCTAGACCAGGCTGTTGTAGTCAGCCGTTTCCGTACGTATGATCCGCCCCGTTTCACCGGGGAAGATGGCCCACTAGCCGTGGCCGAGTGGACCCGTAAGATGGAAAGGATTTTCCGTATCATGGGGATTTCTGAGGCACACAAGATGGCGTGCGCCGAACTGCAGATAGAGGGAGCCGCCGGAGATTGGTGGGAGGATTACTGGCATCTACGCACTGAGGATGAGCGTGACGCTATGAGATGGGCTCAGTTTAAGACGATATTGGAGGACAAGTTCTATCCTCGCCATTTCAAGCAGAGGATGGCACGGGAGTTTGCCGCTCTCCAGCAGGGTGAGCATTCGGTGGACGAGTACGAGCGCGAGTTCGCTCGTAAGAGTGCCATTGCTTCGCATCTTGTTGATACGGAGGAGAAGAAGGCGGCACAGTTCCTCGATGGTTTGAGGAGCAACATCAGACTTTTGATCACCAGCATTGGTTTCCTTGACTACGCCGAGACTGTTGAGCGTGCTCAGCAGATCGAGGCATGCATGCAGAGAGACGCCCTTGTCCAGCCACCAGCCAGACAGCCAGCCGCCATCCCGCCATCCCGCCACCCCAGTGAGCTCAGCAGACGAACAAGAGAAAGTGGGACGGTCGCAAGGATAAGAGGAACCGTAGACAGAGGGGCCCAGCTCAGGCAGGCCAGCCAGCCCGACAGGACCTGCAGGCATGTGCTACCTGCGGACGTCCGCACCGCGGGGAGTGTCTTGCCTGACAAGACATATGCTTCCATTGCCGCCGCTCAGAACACCGTATCAGAGATTTCCCTGACCGCCCTCAGCCACAGTAGGACCAGAGACCGCCAGCCCCGAGACAGCCAGCTCAGAGACAGGTCGCACCGAGACATCCAGCACCCCGACAGCAGGGACAGAGAGCACCAGGACAGCAGCAGCAGCGTGGAGCACCCGCCCACATTTACGCACTCGACCAGGAGCAGGCTGCAGAGCAGCCAGGTACCATGTCTAGCATGTTATCGTTGTTCCATACTCCAGTATTCGTTTTGTTCGATACCGGGGAGACACATTCGTTCGTCTCGACCAAGTGTTTATCTGCCTTAGGGGCCCAGGGAGTGAGTACTGTCGACCCTCTCGAGATCAGTCTCGCATCGGGAAGGAAGATAGTTACGAGTTCCCTGGCTAAGAACCTTAGCATCGATATCGGAGGCCGAATTCTAGTCGTAGACGCTTTTGTGATCGATATGAATGACTTCGACTTAATTCTCAGCATGGATTGGTTGACGAGATACCGAGCAGACATCCGTTGTCGCGACCGGGAGGTGACGCTACACTTATCTGAGGGAGACCACATCACGTTTTTCGGGACAAAGTCTCGAACTTTACCGCGCGTTATTTCCATGGCAAAAGCGACGAAGTACATGCAGCGAGAGGATTGTCAGGGATTTCTTGTCAATATCGTTGGGGAGTCTTCGAAGAAGCTGTCTCCCAGAGATATTCCCATTGTCCGAGAGTTTGTGGACGTTTTTCCCGACCAGCTCCCGGGAGGACCACCTAATCGCCAGGTGAAGTTAACCATCGACTTGGTCCCCGGAGCGGGACCAGTGTCGAAAGCGCCGTATCGCATGGCGCCGAAAGTTCTTCAGGAGTTGAAGGCTCAGATTCAGGAGCTTTTGAGTCTCGGTTTCATCCGACCAAGCGTATCACCTTGGGGAGCCCCTGTCCTCTTTGTCAAGAAGAAGAATGGGTCTATGAGGATGTGCATCGACTACCGGGATTTGAACCGGTTGACGGTGAAGAACAAGTATCCGCTTCCCAGAATTGAGGACTTATTCGATCAGCTGAGGGGAGCCAGTGTATTTTCCAAGATCGATCTCCGCTCTGGCTACCATCAGCTGAAGATCAGAGAGGCCGATGTGGCCAAGACTGCTTTCAGAACCAGATACGGCCATTATGAGTTCGTTGTGATGCCGTTTGGCTTGACCAATGCGCCAGCGGTATTCATGGATCTTATGAACCGTGTCTTCCATCCATTCTTGGACCAGTTTGTCATCGTCTTCATTGATGACATTTTGGTCTATTCCAGTAGCCCGGAGCAGCACGATGAGCACTTGAGAACAGTTTTGGAGACACTTCGACGGGAGAAGTTGTACGCCAAGTTCTCGAAGTGAGAATTTTTGCTCGATCGAGTGGCTTTCCTAGGCCACATCGTTACTTCCAGAGGGATTGAGGTAGACCCGAGCAAGATTGAAGCAGTACGGAACTAGTCGACACCGAGAAATGCCACCGAGGTTCGGAGTTTTCTCGGTTTGGCAGGCTATTATAGGCGTTTCATCGAGGGGTTTTCGAAGATTGCCCTACCCTTGTCTCGTTTGACGAGGAAATCGGTGAAGTTTGAGTGGGATAGTCGCTGTAAGTCGAGCTTCCAGGAGCTCAAAGCGAGGCTTACGACGGCTCCCGTGTTGACCATTCCGGACCCCACACAGGGTTTCACTATCTTTAGTGATGCCTCGAAGCAGGGTCTAGGCTGCGTTTTGATGCAAGACGGCAGGGTTGTGGCTTATGCTTCCCGTCAGCTAAAGCCGCACGAGGTGAACTACCCGACTCACGATCTTGAGTTGGCAGCAGTGGTTCACGCCCTGAAGATTTGGAGGCACTATGTGTACGGGGGCCACTGCGAGATTTATACCGACCACAAGAGCTTACAGTATATCTTCACCCAGAAGGAGCTCAACATGCGCCAGCGGCGATGGTTGGAGCTGGTGAAAGATTATGACTGTACCATCAACTATCATCCGGGCAAGGCGAACGTAGTTGCCGACGCCTTCAGCCGGAAGGGAAAGGGCGAGTTGACCTGTATGATCACTCAGCAGCGTCAGTTGATTCATGAATTCGCCCGGATGCAGCTAGAAGTGGTCGAATCACCTCCCAAGTTGCCAGTTGTGGGAGGTATTCGAGCGATGAGAATGTGGCCCACGTTACGAGACAGGATCCGGCGGGATCAAGCCTTCGACGAGTTCATTCGCTCGATGGGGGCGAAGATTCATGCCGGAGGAGTTGAGGGTTTCTACCGAGGCACTGATGGTGCCTCGGAGTACAAGGGAAGGATCGTTGTGCCAAATGTCGAGGCTCTGAAGAAGGAGATCTTGACTGAGTCGCATAGTGCTCCTTACTTGGCACACCCCGATAGCACCAAGATGTATCACGACCTGAAAAGGTCCTTCTGGTGGAAGGGGATGAAGAGAGATGTCGCCGAGTTTGTTGAGAAGTGTCTGATCTGCCAGCAAGTGAAGGCTGAGCACAAGGTTCCACCGGGTCTCTTACAGCCTTTAGAGATCCCACAGTGGAAGTGGGAGAAGCTGACCATGGACTTTGTCACGGGATTGCCGATGTCGGCCAAGCATCATGACGCAGTATGGGTAGTTGTGGACCGACTGACGAAGTCGGCCCATTTCATGCCTGTCAGGATGGACATGTCCATGGAGCAGCTAGCCGATGTGTATCTTCAGGGAATCGTTCGACTCCACGGCGTTCCAGCCGAGATTATATCAGATAGAGATCCCCGGTTTACCGGACATTTTTGGGAGAGTCTGAACGAGTCCATGGGGACAAAGTTGAAGTTTAGCTCCGCCTATCATCCACTGACCGATGGTCAGTCAGAACGGACCATCCAGACGCTTGAGGACATGCTCCGAGCTTGTGTCCTTGAGCATGGTGGTTCGTGGGAGCAGTTGATACCCACTACGGAGTTTGCCTATAACAACATTTACCACTCGTCGATCAAGATGGCGCCCTTCGAAGCTTTATACGGTCGCAAGTGCGGCTCACCCCTTTATTGGGATGAGGTCGGCGAGAAGCAGGTTCTCGGTCCCAAGTTGATCGAGGAAACAGTGCAGAAGGTCGCCGAGATCCGAGAGAGATTGAGAGAGGCTCAGAGCCGTCAGAAGGCCTACGCTAACAAGCGTAGAAGGGAGCTTGAGTTTGAGCAGGGAGATAAGGTGTTCCTGAAGGTCACACCGATGAAGGGCGTTGTCCGATTCGGGAAGAGGGGGAAGACGCAGCCCCAATTTATAGGGCCCTTTGATATTCTCGAGCGAGTTGGCGTCACCGCCTATCGTCTGGCATTACCCCTAGAGCTCTCGAGTGTACACAACGTCTTCCACGTGTCGATGTTGAGGAAGTATGTGTATGACCCGAGCCACATAGTGAACTTTGACGGGCTAGAGGTCGGGCAGAACCTGACGTATGATGAGTGGCCGATAGCAGTTCTGGACCGAAAGGTCCGTCGGCTGAGGAACAGAGATATAGAGCTCGTCAAAGTTTGCTGGAGTTGCCACGACGAGTCGGAAGCCACTTGGGAGAGAGAGGCCGAGATCAGAGCTCGTTATCCAGATTTCGAGTTTTGAAATTTTCAGTTGTGCATATATGTACTTTCTATTTTTATGTTTTGATGTATATAGTTATGTAGTAGGAGTTCTGGCCTAGCACCTTAGTTTTGTATTTCCGAGGATGGAAATATTTTAAGGAGGATAGGTTGTAACGCCCCAAATCAGTAATAATATTAAGAACGGTTTCACTGCTCGACTATAAGTGATATCCGTATTTTCAGAAAATTCTGAGTTATATTTTATAGGTTAAATGCTCACAAAGATAGATTATTATTTGGAATATTTCTATATTAAGTATAAGTTAAGATTAATCCATTAATTTGGGTAGTTAAATAATAGCAAGTCAATATTCGAGAAACTATCGGCTTTGAACCCTAGTTTGGTTCCGATTATTTTTCAAGTTAATTCTCGAGCATAGCCAAGTCTTAGTATTTTATATTTAGAATAATTTTCTAAGTCTTGGAATATCAAGAAGAAAGTCTCGGACATTTTATAACCGAACCCTAATGTCTAACCGTGCTCACCCGAGTCGCTCGTGCTTGTCCCGAGCCCCACGCCCTTAGTCGCGCCCAAGCGGGTGTTAGCCAAGCCCAAGGCCATGTCCTAAGCCTTAGCATCACTTTGCAAATTTTTCTAAGTGTTGAGACCGTTACCTAAGCCCTATACTCAGCCCAAGGCCACCAGCACACGTGCAGCCCACCTTCCCGCGCCAGCCAGCAGCCCACTCGCGCTAGCCCAGCACGCCCTCGTGCCCAGCCCACGTCCCCGCGCCCAGGGCCCAGCGCCATCGTTGGCAGCCCACCTTATTGAGCCCATATGACATAGTTCCGGCCCACTTTGGCCCAAGACCCCTTAATGCGTGTATTATACAGTTAATAAGGATCAGTTTAAGATAAAATGGCTCTAATGAAGATTAGCCTAAGTCAACAAGAGATTAGCCCAAAGTGGACATGTGCCTTGCATTAAAATATTGAAGATTCCTTTGTCTTTGTCCCCCAAGCTTTGACCCCGACCAGACCTGCCTTCTCACCATTATTTTATGACTTTGTCAGCCCCATTAAACCGAGAATAACCAGGTCAAAGCATACCCAAGGTCTTGGATCTTTATCCCATGCACATGAGTGGAGTTTCTCACTTTTTATGTCCCCCACCATCCCTCCTAGCTATCTCCGCCCAAACCACCATATAGGACCTCCTCCTCAGTCATTTTTAAGCTCTTTAACAACTTGAAGCCCGAGCATATAGTGAGAATTTATGTCCTAGAATTTATGATCATGTATATTTATTCAGTTTATGTATGCATGTTTATGTATTCGTATTTTGGATGCTTCTGCCAGCGAGTTTTTCTAGACAGTGCGAGATAGTACAGACTATGCATGTATAATTCCATAATCTGTGAGCGGACTGTTTGGTTGCTTGTTTTATCCCGCATGAAGTCAGTATTTTCGAAAACCCAGCTCGCACGACCTTTCGAAAATAAAAACAAAAATTTTACTCTAATTTTTCAAAGCTAGTAAGGCGGGATGTGACAAATTCGCATTACAACATTCATCGTATCTATGTCTTATAACTCACGAATATAAAGCAAAATGACGGATGCACATTACCGGACGGTAACTGAATGAAAAACAAGAAATTGAAAACATCTTGCACATAATGTTCTTCAATTATCGAAACTGGAAACAAAATTATTTACCTTCGGGTTGTTCTTCATATTATTTACCTTCGAGTTGTTCTTCAAATTACGGATTCTGAAAATGAAATTTTGCAGAAGATCTTCGAGTTGTTATTTGCAGAAGGTATTTCGAAATGAAATTTTGGATTAATTGGTTGTTTATTTGATATATGTAATTATGTTTAGGCCAAATATTAATACTAGAAAAGTTAAACCTTGTACCCCTTGTACCTAGTACAAGGGAATTTTCGTATTTCAGTAACCAATTTTTTTGAGTTTTTATTTAATTCAAGAACAAAAAGGACACATGGCATTCATTTAAGAGGTATCTGTTGTTAAGTCAGTACAAGCAAAAGTACAAGCTTACCCGATAGTAGAATCGCCCTACCAAGTATACTACACATGTAAGATGTTTGTTCCGATGGTGAGTGAAATAAGATATTCTTACCATTTGATTGATCTTCTTACCATTTGATTTTTAATGTTACATTGAAATCTTTTTTTTTTTGCCAATATATTATATACTAAATTTAAATCATGCAACTAATAAAGGTAAGAGTTGCAATATTTGACCAAATTGATTATGTACAAATATTAAATTGTCTTTTTTTATTGGCCTAATTGCCGGTAAAAGCACGACCTTACAATTTTTTGCCGTTTTAACCAAACTTTAAGAATTTAGCATGAAAAACCTAACCTTGTCCAATGTTTGCAACCCGAACCCAGAATGAAACGGCCGTCTCATTTTTGCCACCGTGTCCGTTAGCTTCACCTACGTGGCCAAACGTGCTGCTGACGTGGTAAAACGGTAAAAACCAGTATAAATACACGCATTTTCACCCAAATCAAACCCGACCTCATGTTCTTCCCCAAAATCAAACCCTAATTTTCGATCGTGTTCTTCACGATTTTGCAAAATCCAGCAGCTTCATCACCCTATCGTGTTCTTCCCCAAAATCCAGTAGCTTCATCCCAATTTAGTCGTACAAGTATCAACATCCATTGAACCCTAATTTTTGATCGTGTTCTTCATGATTTCGCAGCTTCGATCCGTGTTCTTCACCAAATTATTGCCCTAATTTCGTAGCTTCATCCTATGTAAATGTCGTACGCGTCTCGTACAAGCCCTAATTCGCAACATAGCGCTTCATCCAATATCCCCGTGTGGAGGCTGTGCGACTGTTTGGATGAGGCCGATGTTTTCACCTCTGGCACTGACGACAATCCATGTCAGAGGTTCTACAGATGTCCAAATAGAAAGGTAATTTATTATTGTATTTTGTTCTGCAATTTTACGACAATTTTGTTCTGCAATTTTAAGACAATCCATGTATTTTGTTCTGCAATTTTACTGCAATTTATTATTGTATTTTGATATGCAACAGGTAAAAGATTGTGGTTTGTTTGATTGGATTGATCCCGCATTGCCTGAGTTTCAAAAGACATCCTTCATCAGATTGAAGGATCAAAAAAAGGCTTTAGAAGAAAAGTTATGGGCCATGGAAAAATAGGACAATGATAGGTCGGGTGTGAAAGAAGTAAGCTTGTCTTCACTTGAGGAGCTTGAAAACAAAGTGACAGGGCTTGAGGTTGATGGTCACAAGAATGCTGAAGTACTTTTGGTTCTTGAGAAGACCTTAACTCAAGTGAAAAACCTTGAAAGGAAAATGTATGTAGTGATGATTTGTTTGATTGTTGTTGTTATGGTTCTTGTTGTGATTATGATTGGTAGAAATGGCTATGTCCATTAGCTGAAGATGAGCTGATGGTTTTGATTTTGTGAGGCCTATGTATTTTTTATAGGTTTTGAAGGTGAATTGTGAATTATGTTTGGTTGATATATGTAATGGAATTGAAAACCTTTTGCATGAATGTATTATTAAACTTGTGTGCTTTGGCCCCAATGTGGACATTTAAGTAGTAGTTAGTGGTCTTTTTCAGTAGTAGTTAATTAAACTTGTGTGCTTGGGCACCAATGTGGACATTTAAGATGTGTTTGTCTATATGAGGATTATAAGCTTAAGTAATACACACACATGGGGGCATTTGGTGTAGTTTGTCTCATCAAACAATAATCTACAGAGAAAGTACAAAAACATGGACACATTTCTTAAGATTTATAAATTAATTGAGCACCATGCACAGATTCAGCAGCTAACAAATAGTATAAAAGGCAGGCATAACCGTTTTTTGCACAATCAAAGAACAAAATACTTCATTTAAGTGATTTTCACATAACACACATAAATATCCCATAACACATCCAGATCCCACAAAACTAAAAAACACATCCAAAAGATCAGTTCAAATTACTGAGTCTCCACACACAAAACCAACACACCCCAAAAACAGCAAAATCAGTTTAATGGTACCACATCAGTTCAACAATACTACATCTTAATTTCCAGCCTCACTCTCTTGAGTGCATATGAAGTCCCCTGCATTCCTACCTCTCCCAGTTGACCCACTACTTTGCCCTCTTCCTCTTCCTCTTCCTCTAGCAGTGGTAGACCCACTCCTCTGCCCTCTTCCTCTACCAGTGGTTGACCCACTGCTTTGCCCTCTGGTTGTGCCACTGCTTTGGCCTGTTTCTCTAGCAGTGTTTGAAATTACATGAATCTTTTTTGCAGATGACAACTGCATTATATTATACATTAATTACCCTATATGTTAGTCAATAAATATATTATATTATATTTCAAAAATAGTGAATTCTTATAAAAAAAAAAAAAAACCACACCTTCATGTAAACATTACCAGTTCAGATTGCAAGATACCAAAACCTTTCCTTACCTGCCAAACAAATGAACAAAATAATTGAGTTGTCTAGTATTGGTACCAATTTTAGAAAATTTCCATATAAAAGTACTACCAGGGCTCTTTCTTTTTGTATGACTGATGACCGTTGACTGCACCTCCTAACCGGCAGTTTATTTATCTTCTCAACAGACCGGGTTGTCATCCACTGAACTGGTGGTCTTGTCAGCCTCTCAACTGGTGGGCTTGTCATTGTCTCAGATGGTGGGCTTGTCATGGTCTCAGTTTGGGGTGGTTGAACCTCAGTTTGGTGTAACTGAACCACAGTGTCGGGTGCAGTATGCTGTCTGGGATTTCCCCTTGGGTTCTGTACAAAGAAAATTACCATGATTAAAGAATGTAAAGAAATAAATAACAAAAACTTAGTACTATGAATGAATAGAAATTTAAACCACAATTTGGGGTGCAGTATACTTTCTGGGCCTTCCCTTTGGCTTCTGTACAAAGAAAATGACAATGATTAAAGAAAATGTAAAGAAATAAATAACAAAAACTTAGGGCATGCTTGTTTACAAATTATTTCATTTTTAATCCAATTCATACTCAAAATTTAACTCAACTTTAACTCAACCTCATTATTTTTAATATTATTCATATAATTAAATAATACAAACCAATCATTCTTACACATCACATCAACTTTAATTCACTATTCATCCACTCACATAATTTTAACTACCTATCATTTCTACTCATTTTCAATCATTTATCTCTTACTTTTACATCAAATCAATTTTAATCATTTTATTTTAAATATTATTTTAATACATTCTTAAATTCTCACTAACAATTAACCATACTACATTTTTCAAAATTAACTCTAGTTAACTAAAATAACTCATTTTGAATGAAATATTTCATAAACAAGCACGCCCTTAGTACTATGATTGAATGGAAATTTAAACCTTAGCAGGTTTCTCAACTTCAAGCAGAGTGCATGATTTCTTGTTATGCCCCTTTTGCAAACACCTTTGACATGTCATAATCAGCCCAAACCTTCTCAACTTGCCTACACTTCTGGCTTCTTCCTCAGGAGCCCTTATTCTTTTTTTCTTAGGTCTTTCAGGCATCTTCTTGAAAGGAGGGGGTAACATTGGATAACCTTCTGCAGCTGGCCACATTTTTTTTCCATTTATGGGCTCCAATGAGATGCTATACATACTCAAGTACCTCTCAGTATAGAAATACTCAGACACAAAGTCTGCAGGATCTTTATGCTGAAAGTGTATTGCTGAGCAAGCATGCACACAAGGTATTCCTGTTATATCCCATTGTCTACAAGTACAGGTATTATTCCTCAAATCCACCATAAACTGATCATCTTCTAAAACAACCTGAAACCTATCACCAACTCCATGCTTTGTGACACACACTCTTGACAAATATTTACTTTGTTCTACCTTTGATCTTATTCTAGGACAAAGCTTGTCAGGATGTCCACTCAACTCCATTAATTTCCCATGTTGTCTATTCATTAGTTCAGTCCTTACAAATTCAAGCATCTCAATGATGTGGCTTCCTCTTCCCTTAACTATAAACCAATTGAAAGTCTCACTAACATTATTTTCTATCATATCACACCTAGGAAGAGAAGAGACAAATGCCTTACCAAACTTTGAAGGATCTCTGTTGATAAAGTCTTCATAAGCTTCTTTGCATTCTGCCTTCAAGTCCTCCAAAGCAATGTTGTAGTCTCCAAGGTGAGTGCTTAGAACAATCCTCCAGAACAAATTTTTCAAAGTTTGCCCCTTGAATTGCTTCTTCCAGTTCATGTAGACATGTCGAGCACAATTTCTGTGCTCAGCATTTGGGGCCAAGCCCCTCAGAGCATTCAACAAACCCTACAAACAAAAAATTATTTAGAACATGCTAATGTTCGAAATTAAGAACATAAACTCAAAATTGCACAGAATATTAACCTTTTGTTAGTCTGAAATGAAAGTATATCCTATGTCATCCCTTATACCCACTTCTGCAAACAAAATTGAGAGAAACCACTTCCAACACTCTTCATTTTCAGCCTCAACCACAGCCCAAACCACTGGATAAATATGATTGTTACCATCTTTGGCAATGGCACATAACAAGGCTCTTCCTAAGAAAATTTTCAAAAAACATCCATCAAATCCAAGGATGGGTCTGCAGCCATTGATGAATCCCTTTCTTAGAGCACTAAAACCCACATAAAAGCCTCTTAATATGGTATTTTCCCCAAGTAAGAACTCAAACCTGCCCTCTCTGTCCACCCTCATCAACTCAGCCATATAACTTTTCAGAAAGGAGTAATGTTCTATGACAGAACCTCTAAGCATTTCAAGTGATTTCCACTTTGCTCTATAAAGCTTCCACTTTGTAGGTACAACTGCAAACTTTTCAGAAATTGCTTTTTCTAATTGTGGAACTGTCATGTTTGGATTCCTTCTGAATTTTTCACCAAACTCTTCAGCAATCCACTGAGCAGTGAGTTGTCTAGTGTGCACATTCATATGACAGACATGCTCTTTATGCAGTTGTTTTATAGCCACACTACCTTCTCTTTCAATCACACTGGCATAAAGTCTCCAAGGGCAGCCATCTTGACATCTAGCTTCCAATTGCCTTTTGTTACACCTCATATTCTGAATATCTCTACCTTGCACAATTGCCACCCTTCTCACAGCTCTCTTGCACTGATTAATGGTTTCAAACCTCATGCCAAGCTGAAACTCAAGTGAATTATGATCACACTTGGGATCATACAATAACCTTGTTCTCTTTTTAACAAAATTCCCTTCCAAATCCATTTCTCTGTCACTATCTGACTCATCAGAGATTAGTGCATTATGTAACAATTCATCCTCTTCAAAGTCCATCTCAGCTGTGGACACTGGATGTGTATAGCTTGCATCATCATCCCAATCTTGAACTTTTTTCTTAGACTCCTTTAAGTTCTTTCTTGCCTGAAAATATTCATCATCATCGGAAAGATGATCTGTCACACCCCGCCTTACTACTAGCTTTGAAAATCAGAGTAAAATTTTTGTTTTTATTTTCGAAAGAACGTGCGAGCTGGGTTTTCAAAAATACTGACTTATTGCGGGATGTGGCAGATAAAAACTTAAACTGAAACTTGGGCTTGCCCACAGACATAATAAAACATGCAACCAAACTTCCGCTCGCGGATTATGGAATTATACATGCATAGTCTGTACTATCTCGCACTGTCTAGAAGAACTCGCTGGCGGAAGCATCCGAAATACGAATACATAACATGCGTACATAAACTGAATAAAATACACATGATCATAAATCTAGGACATAAAAATGCTGGTAAAATATGTCCGACTCTCATGACCACGCTGCGCCACATCTGTGCTCATCCGGCACGCTCGACTCCGTCTCCTGAAAAACACAATGGGGGCGTGAGCAAACCACTATGCTCCGCAAAGACCAGTACTGAACAAAACATCATCTATAATAACGTATCATGAAACATAAATATATAAGAGCTGAAACTGTAAACTGATCTCTGATGTCTGTTCTGATCTGTGGTCAAAAGACCCTCGGCCGTAGCCGCTCGTGTGCACACGCCGATGGGGTAGAAAGGGCCTCGCCCCTCCCAACGGTCATCAGGTGGGTATAAAGGCCTCGGCCACCCAACCCGGAACTAAACTGTCTCAAACATACCTCTGCCATGGTACAGATATTATCTATGATGTGACATCCAGTACATGACCCCCACCTGAAAAACTTGAAATCTGGTATGCAAGTGCGGAAGCTGGAGTAGCGGTCGGAGGCTCGACTCTCCTTAGGCTACATAAATATTTAAGCAAAATAATGCTAAGTATAATGCTCAGAATATTTAATTATATGCTAAAATGCTCGGACTTATCTACGCGATTAAACTGGACTGGACTGGCTCGGAAAAATACTGAAATTTCCGGAACTGGACTCGGATCAGAAATCACGAGTAAAAACTGACTCGAACCGCCGGTCGAACCGGCCGGTTCGCTGGCTGGCCGGACCGCCGGCTCGACTGGGCCGGGCGGTCGGGCTGGGTTCGGCTAGACCGGGCTCGGTCCCGTGCCGGGCCAGCTGGTGCCCGGGCACGGCGCTGGGCACGGCTGGTGCGACCGGGCTCGGTCCCTGGTGCCGCTGGACTTGGCTAGGCGCGGACTGGCGCTGGTGGGCACGGCCAGGGGCTGTTGGCACGGCCCGGGCACGACTGGTGCCCCTCGGGTGCGCGCTGGGCACGGCCGAGGCTTGGCTGAAGCCCTGTCGTGCGGCTGGGCACGGACTGAGGGTTGCTGGGGCGCGCTGGCGTGCACTGGGCACGGTACGGCGCGGACTGGCACTGGTCAGGGGCTACGCGGGCGCTGCCGGGCGCCCTGGAGGGTTCTGGGCACGCGGGCGTGCTGCTGGGCACGTCCCGGGCCGGCTGGGCTAGGGCAGACGCGGGACAGACACGGGCAGAGGCCACACGGGCGCTACTGGCCGTCCCCGAGGTCACTGGGCTCTCGGGCGTGCTGCTGGACACGCCCCGAGGCCGACTGGGCTCAGCTGACCCTGCTCGGGTCAGCCCTGGACTTGGCACGAGGCTCTGGCACGAGACCTCATGCGCTGGGCTTGGCACGGACGCTGCCGGGCGTCCCTGGGCACGCGGGTGTGCTGCTGGGCACATCCCGGGCCAACTGCGTGCTCGGGCTTGGCACTGGCACGACCCGAGGTCGGCTACGCATGACACGCGAGGCCATGCGTGCACTGAGGCTGGGACAGCGCGGCCAGGCGCTGTCGGGGTTGCTTGGGCGCGACGGGCGCCACGACCCCGGGTACGACGCGGACAGGCACTGCGGGCGCGCTGTCGCGGACACTGGTGCCTCGCGCACGCTGGCGCGGGCACGGACTGGCACTGGGCCGGGCACTGGCGCGCTATGTGCGCGGGCAGTGACCAAGGCCGGCCCTTGCCGGACCTCCGGCAACATTTCCGGTGACATGCAACTCCAAACATCATGATATGGTAAAATAAGCATAAATATCACATAAAACACTAGTGGACCCCGGGTCCACATGCATGATACTCGGGAGGGCCTAAATGGCACGTACGAGCAACTTGGCCTCCGAACCAACATTCATAACTTACAAAACTACTCAGGGCCGAATGATATACATCACAAATGATGACTATAATGGCTAACACTTGGGTCATACCATGCATGCATGAGGATGGGCCTCGGGTGGCCAAAATAGCGTATTTTCATGAATGAATTGACCAAGGCAATGAACTCCATTTATTCTCAAATTTTTACAGCATCAATGGTATGATATTTAAGGGTGATTTAACCAACATTTTCGACTTTGGCATGCATGCAACTAAAATTTTATTTTTAAGGCCATTTAATTCAAAAATTCGTAAATCATATATAATGACATGCATGGCTCGGTTTCTCTTCATGAAAAATCTTAAAATATCATAAAATAATTAATGAACATAAAAATCCCGAGCTTACCTCGGTTAGAAATGGAGATAATGAACTAGGGCTCGAAATGTGGTTATGCACGGCTTTAGGGGTTGGCTTGGACTTAGGTTGTGATTTGCTCGTGCCAAACACCTCCAAGAGACTTAGAAAAATATAAGGTACACTTATATGGTGCTAAGCCTCGAGGGAATGTGCTTGGAAAAGGCTGAGGTGCGGTCCTCCTTCTTCCCCGGGGCTGCGCGCGCGAGGTAGGCACCAGCTGGGTTCTTCTCACTTTTCTGATTTTTCCCTAAGTATTTGCTCGAGGTATTGGGGGTCTAAGAACTTCCTTGCATCTTATAGAAGAGGTTTATATAGGATATGGGGCGGAACTTGCTATGTGAGGTCAAAGGGGACCAAAATGGTTGGGAATCTTTCTCTTTTCATGCACATGAGTAGAGGCTAGTCATGGGGAACAATGGCTGACTTAAATCACGGTTTGGGTGGAGATTCCTGGTGGTTTTACAGAGCTCAAACGTTTATTTAAGTGATCTGGTCAGCCTTGGTACAAAAGTGGGGGACAAGGACAAAATTTCTTGAATAAACAATGTTGTGCACATGCTTCACTTCATGCTAAACTCTAGTTGACTTTCCTTAACAATGCTTAGGGCCAATTAAGCTCATTTAGACCCTTATTAAGTGCCTAATACACGTATGAGTTGGGCCCTGAGCAAAGTGGGCCGAAAATAATGGTTTTGGGCCTTAGAAGTGGACCTGCCATTCCTGCCGCTGGGCTGCTGGGCGCGGCACTGGGCCTGGGCGCGGGCTGGCGCGAGGGCGCGGCCTGGGCTGCGCGGTCACGGGCTGGCGCGGGGACATGCTGGGCTGCTCTGGCAAGATGGGCTGCGCGAGTGTGGGGACCTTGGACCCAACCTAAGGACTTCTCTTGGTATCCCAACACTTAGAAAAGATTTGCAAAGTGATGTTAAGGCATGGGGACATGCCCTTGGGCTCGGTTTGGGCGTGCATGGCGCGACTAAGGCGCGGCTCGGGTCTCGGGCACGAGACTCGACTAGGGCTCGATATAAAAGATCAAGACTTATACTTTGATATTTTTATACACTTAGAAAAATATTCTAAGTATAAAAATACCAATACTTGGCCATGCTCGGAATTTACCCGGAAATCAACTCGGAACCCAACTAGGGTTCGGAGTCGATAAACTCTCGAATTGACATGCTATTATTTATCAACCCAAATTAATGGATTAATCTTAACTTAGACTTGATATAGAATTATTCAAAGAATAATTTATCATGTTTGAGCATTTAGCATAAATAATATAACTCGAAAATTTCTGAAACTTACGGATTTCACTTATAGTCGAGCAGTGAAACCGTTCTGAATATTATTACTGTTTTGGGGCGTTACAACCTATCCTCCTTAAAATATTTCCGTCCTCGGAAATACAAAACTAAGGTGTTAGGCCAGAACTCCTACTACAGAACTAGATTAAAACATAAAAATAAAAAGTACATATATATATACATCTGAAAATCTCAAAACTCGAAATCTGGATAACGAGCTCTGATCTCGGCCTCTCTCTCCCAAGTGGCTTCTGACTCGTCGTGGCGACTCCAGCAAACTTTGACGAGCTCTATATCTCTGTTTCTCAGCCGACGGACCTTTCGATCCAGAACTGCTATCGGCCGCTCATCATACGTCAGGTTCTGCCCGACCTCTAGCCCGTCAAAGTTCACTACGTGGCTCGGGTCATACACGTACTTCCTCAACATCGACACATGGAAGACGTTGTGTACACCCGAGAGCTCTGGGGGTAATGCCAGACGATAGGCGGTGACACCAACTCGTTCGAGAATCTCAAAGGGCCCTATGAATCGGGGTTGCAGCTTCCCCCTCTTCCCGAAACGGACAACGCCCTTCATCGGCGTGACCTTCAGGAACACTTTATCTCCCTGTTCGAACTCAAGCTCCCTTCTACGCTTGTTAACGTAGGCCTTCTGACGGCTCTGAGTCTCTCTCAATTTCTCTCGGATCTCGGCGACCTTCTGCACTGTGTCCTCGATCAGCTTGGGACCGAGAACCTGCTTCTCGCCGACCTCATCCCAATAAAGGGGTGAGCGGCACTTGCGACCGTATAAAGCTTCGAACGGCGCCATCTTGATCGACGAGTGGTAACTGTTGTTATAGGCAAACTCCACAGTGGGTATCAACTGCTCCCACGAACCACCATGCTCAAGGACACAAGCTCGGAGCATGTCCTCAAGCGTCTGGATAGTCCGTTCCGACTGGCCGTCGGTGTATGGATGATAGGCGGAGCTAAACTTCAGCTTCGTCCCCATGGACTCGTTCAGACTCTCCCAAAAATGTCCAGTAAACCGGGGATCTCTATCTGATATAATCTCGGCTGGAACGCCGTGGAGTCGAACGATTCCCTGGAGATACACATCGGCTAGCTGCTCCATGGACATGTCCATCCTGACAGGCATGAAATGGGCCGACTTCGTCAGTCGATCCACAACTACCCATACTGCGTCATGATGCTTAGCCGACATCGGCAAACCCGTGACAAAGTCCATGGTCAGCTTCTCCCACTTCCACTGCGGAATCTCTAAAGGCTGCATGAGACCCGGTGGAACCTTGCGCTCAGCCTTCACTTGCTGGCAGATCAGACACTTCTCGACAAACTCGGCGACATCTCTCTTCATCCCCTTCCACCAGAAGGACCTATTCAGGTCGTGATACATCTTGGTGCTACCGGGGTGCACCAAGTAAGGAGCACTATGCGCCTCGGTCAAGATCTCCTTCTTCAGGGTCTCGACATTTGGCACAATGATCCTCCCCTTGTATTCCAAGGCACCATCCGTGCCTCGGTAGAAACCTTCAACTCCTCCGGCATGAATCTTCGCCCCCATCGAGCGAATGAACTCGTCGAAGGCTTGATCCCGCCGGATCCTGTCTCGCAACGTGGGCCACATTCTCATCGCTCGAATACCTCCCACAACTGGCAACTTGGGAGGTGATTCGACCACCTCTAGCTGCATCCGAGCGAACTCATGAATCAACTGACGCTGCTGAGTGATCATACAGGTCAGCTTGCCCTTTCCCTTCCGGCTGAGGGCGTCAGCTACTACGTTCGCTTTACCCGGATGATAGTTGATGGTACAGTCATAATCTTTCACCAGCTCCAACCATCGCCGTTGGTGCATGTTGAGCTCCTTCTGGGTGAAGATATACTGTAAGCTCTTGTGGTCTGTATAAATCTCGCAGTGGCCCCCGTACAAATAGTGCCTCCAGATCTTCAGGGCGTGAACCACTGCTGCCAACTCAAGATCGTGAGTCGGGTAGTTCACCTCGTGCGGCTTTAGCTGACGGGAAGCATAAGCCACAACCCTGCCGTCTTGCATCAAAACGCAGCCTAGACCCTGCTTCGAGGCATCACTATAGATAGTGAAACCCTGTGTGGGGTCCGGGATGGTCAACACGGGTGCCGTCGTAAGCCTCGCTTTGAGCTCCTGGAAGCTCGACTCGCAACGACTATCCCACTCAAATTTCACCGACTTCCTCGTCAGACGAGACAAGGGCAGGGCAATCTTCGAAAACCCCTCGATGAAGCGTCTATAATAGCCTGCCAAACCGAGAAAACTCCGAACCTCGGTGGCATTTCTCGGCGTCGACCAGTTCCTAACGGCTTCAATCTTGCTCGGGTCAACCTCAATCCCTCTAGAGGTGACAATGTGGCCTAGAAAAGCCACTCGGTCAAGCCAAAATTCGCATTTGGAGAACTTGGCGTACAACTTCTCACGCCTAAGAGTCTCCAAAACTGTCCTCAGGTGCTCCTCATGCTGCTCCGGGCTGCTGGAATAGACCAAAATGTCATCAATGAAGACGATGACAAACTGGTCCAGGAATGGATGGAAGACACGGTTCATGAGATCCATGAATACCGCTGGCGCATTGCTCAAGCCAAACGGCATCACAACGAACTCATAATGGCCGTATCGGGTTCTGAAAGCAGTCTTGGCCACATCGGCCTCTCTGATCTTCAGCTGATGGTAGCCAGAGCGGAGATCGATCTTGGAAAATACACTGGCTCCCCTCAGCTGATCGAATAAGTCCTCAATTCTGGGAAGCGGATACTTGTTCTTCACCGTCAACCGGTTCAAATCCCGGTAGTCGATGCACATCCTCATAGACCCATCCTTCTTCTTGACAAAGAGGACAGGGGCTCCCCAAGGTGATACGCTCGGTCGGATGAAACCGAGACTCAAAAGCTCCTGAATCTGAGCCTTCAACTCCTGAAGCTCTTTCGGCGCCATGCGATACGGCGCTTTCGACACTGGTCCTGCTCCGGGGACCAAGTCGATGGTGAACTCCACCTGGCGGTTAGGTGGTCCTCCCGGGAGTTGGTCGGGAAAAACGTCCACAAACTCACGAACAATAGGGATATCTCTGGGAGACAGCTTCTCCGAAGATTCCCCAACGATGTTGACGAGAAATCCCTGACAATCCTCTCGCTGCATGTACTTCGTCGCTTTCGCCATGGAAATAACGCGCGGCAAGGTTCGAGACTTCGTCCCGAAAAACGTGATGTGGTCTCCCTCAGATAAGTGTAGCGTCACCTCCCGGTCGCGACAACGGATGTCAGCACGGTACCTCGCCAACCAATCCATGCCAAGAATCAGGTCGAAGTCATTCATATCAATCACGAACGCGTCTACAACTAGAGTTCGACCTCCGATATCAATGCTAAGGTTCTTGGCCAGGGAACTCGTAACTATCTTCCTTCCCGAGGCGAGACTGATCTCGAGAGGGTCGACAGTACTCACTCCCTGGGCTCCTAAGGCAGATAAGCACTTGGTCGAGACGAACGAATGTGTCGCCCCGGTATCGAATAGAACAAAGACTGGAGTATTAAGTAATGATAGCATGCCAGACATGGTACCTGGCTGCTCTGCGGCCTGCTCCTGGTCGAGTGCGCAAATATGAGCGGGTGCTCTACGCTGCTACTGCTGTCCTGGGGGTCTCTGGGCTGGCTGTCTGGGTGCTGGCCGTCTCGGGGCCGGCGGTCTCTGGTCCTGCTGTGGCTGAGGGCGGTCTGGGCAATCTCTGATACGGTGTCCTGGGCGGCGGCAATGGAAGCATATATCCTGCCCGGCAAGACACTCCCCGCGGTGCGGACATCCGCAGGTAGCACATGCCGGCAGGTCCTGTCGGGCTGGCTGGCCTCCCTGAGCTGGGCCTCTCTGTCTGCGGTTCCTCTTGTCCTTGCGACCGTCCCACTTTCTCTTGTTCGTCTGCTGAGCTGGCTGGGGTGGCGGAATAGCGGCTGGCTGTCCGGCTGGTGGCTGGGCACGAGTGTCTCTCAGAATGCACGCCTTGATCTGCTGAGCACGCTCAACAGTCTCGGCGTAGTCAAGGAAGCCATTGCTGGTGATCAAGAGTCTGATGTTGCTCCTCAAACCATCGAGGAATTGTGCCGCCTTCTTCTCCTCCGTATCAATAAGATGCGAAGCAAAGGCACTCTTACGAGCAAACTCGCGCTCGTACTCGTCCACTGAACGCTCACCCTGCTGGAGAGCGGCAAACTCCCGTGCCATCCTCTGCTTGAAATGGCGAGGATAGAACTTGTCCTCCAGCATCGTCTTAAACTGAGCCCATCTCATAGCGTCACGCTCATCCTCGGTGCGTAAACGCCAGTAATCCTCCCACCAATCTCCGGCGGCTCCCTCTATCTGCAGTTCAGCGCACGCCATCTTGTGTGCCTCAGAAATCCCCATAATACGGAAGATCCTATCCATCTTCCGGATCCACTCGGCCACGGCTAACGGGCCACTCTCCCCAGTGAAACGGGGCGGATCATACGTACGGAATCGGCTGACCACAACAGCCTGATCCTGCTCAACTGGTGCCTGGGGATCTCTACGCGGTGCCATTCTGAAATTCGGGAAACGCTTGAATTGATTAGTATAGCCGATTAAGAAATAGCCATACTACTTTTGAAATAATAAGGAAATAATATCCAAAAACACCTAGCTTGGCTAGAGCTCCGGTATACTTAAACTTTCGGTGTTCTGGCCCGTAATAGAGTTCTGACTTAGTCTAGAGTCCTTGGACTTAGCTGTTCTAGAGTTCTGTCTAGAGTTCTTGTCATTTGCTTATCTTTCTAGAGTTCTCCATCTAGAGTTCTTTCTTTTCTTATAGGAGGATACTTATCTAGGCCCCATATTTGAACTGAATTTAGCACTTGCAAAACTTAAACTGAGTCAGGTGACTTACCTCGGAGTCGGCGCGGATGAGCGTGGCGTGGTCATGCTTTTCTAAACTTTGAAAGTATGCAGAAACGCAAATCTGCGCTCTGATACCACCTTCTGTCACACCCCGCCTTATTACTAGCTTTGAAAATCAGAGTAAAATTTTTGTTTTTATTTTCGAAAGAACGTGCGAGCTGGGTTTTCGAAAATACTGACTTATATGCGGGATGTGGCAGATAAAAATGTAAACTGAAACTTGGGCTTGCCCACAGACATAATAAAACATGCAACCAAACTGTCCGCTCGCGGATTATGGAATTATACATGCATAGTCTGTACTATCTCGTACTGTCTAGAAGAACTCGCTGGCGGAAGCATCCGAAATACGAATACATAACATGCGTACATAAACTGAATAAAATACACATGATCATAAATCTAGGACATAAAAATGCTGGTAAAATATGTCCGACTCTCATGACCACGCTGCGCCACATCTGTGCTCATCCGGCACGCTCGACTCCGTCTCCTGAAAAACACAATGGGGGCGTGAGCAAACCACTATGCTCCGCAAAGACCAGTACTGAACAAAACATCATCTATAATAACGTATCATGAAACATAAATATATAAGAGCTGAAACTGTAAACTGATCTCTGATGTCTGTTCTGATCTGTGGTCAAAAGACCCTCGGCCGTAGCCGCTCGTGTGCACACGCCGATGGGGTAGAAAGGGCCTCGCCCCTCCCAACGGTCATCAGGTGGGTATAAAGGCCTCGGCCACCCAACCCGGAACTAAACTGTCTCAAACATACCTCTGCCATGGTACAGATATTATCTATGATGTGACATCCAGTACATGACCCCCACCTGAAAAACTTGAAATCTGGTATGCAAGTGCGGATGCTGGAGTAGCGGTCGGAGGCTCGACTCTCCTTAGGCTACATAAATATTTAAGCAAAATAATGCTAAGTATAATGCTCAGAATATTTAATTATATGCTAAAATGCTCGGACTTATCTACGCGATTAAACTGGACTGAATTGGCTCAGTAAAATACTGAAATTTTCAGAACTGGACGCGGATCAGAAATCACGAATCAAAACTGACTCGAACCGGCCGGTTCGCTGGCTGGCCGGACCGCCGGCTCGACTGGGCCGGGCGGTCGGGCTGGGTTCGGCTAGACCGGGCTCGGTCCCGTGCCGGGCCAGCTGGTGCCCGGGCACGGCGCTGGGCACGGCTGGTGCGACCGGGCTCGGTCCCTGGGGCCGCTGGACATGTCTTGGCGCGGACTGGCGCTGGTGGGCACGGCCAGGGGCTGCTGGCACGGCCCGGGCACGACTGGTGCCCCTCGGGTGCGTGCTGGGCACGGCCGAGGCTCGACTGAGGCGCTGTCGTGCGGCTGGGCACGGACAGGCACTGGCCAGACGCGGCTGGCACGGGGAAGGCGCGGACAGAGGCCCCTAGGGCGCTGCCGGGCCGTCCCGAGGACACTGGGCACTCGGGCATGCTGCTGGGACATGCACCGAGACCGACTGGCTCAGCTGACCCGGCTTGGATCAGCCCTGGACCTGGCACGAGGCTCTGGCACGAGACCTCGTGCGCTGGGCTTGGCACGGACGCTGCCGGGCGTCCCTGGGCACGCGGGTGTGCTGCTGGGCACATCCCGGGCCAACTGCGTGCTCGGGCGTGGCACTGGCACGACCCGAGGTCGGCTACGCATGACACGCGAGGCCATGCGTGCACTGAGGCTGGGACAGCGCGGCCAGGCGCTGTCGGGGTTGCTTGGGCGCGACGGGCGCCACGACCCCGGGTACGACGCGGACAGGCACTGCGGGCGCGCTGTCGCGGACACTGGTGCCTCGCGCACGCTGGCGCGGGCACGGACTGGCACTGGGCCGGGCACTGGCGCGCTATGTGCGCGGGCAGTGACCAAGGCCGGCCCTTGCCGGACCTCCGGCAACATTTCCGGTGACATGCAACTCCAAACATCATGATATGGTAAAATAAGCATAAATATCACATAAAACACTAGTGGACCCCGGGTCCACATGCATGATACTCGGGAGGGCCTAAATGGCACGTACGAGCAACTTGGCCTCCGAACCAACATTCATAACTTACAAAACTACTCAGGGCCGAATGATATACATCACAAATGATGACTATAATGGCTAACACTTGGGTCATACCATGCATGCATGAGGATGGGCCTCGGGTGGCCAAAATAGCGTATTTTCATGAATGAATTGACCAAGGCAATGAACTCCATTTATTCTCAAATTTTTACAGCATCAATGGTATGATATTTAAGGGTGATTTAACCAACATTTTCGACTTTGGCATGCATGCAACTAAAATTTTATTTTTAAGGCCATTTAATTCAAAAATTCGTAAATCATATATAATGACATGCATGGCTCGGTTTCTCTTCATGAAAAATCTTAAAATATCATAAAATAATTAATGAACATAAAAATCCCGAGCTTACCTCGGTTAGAAATGGAGATAATGAACTAGGGCTCGAAATGTGGTTATGCACGGCTTTGGTGCTAATGGTGGTCTTGTGGTGTGATTCTCTCGAGCCTATCCCTTCTAAAAGACTTAGAAAAATCTAAGTAACACTTAGAATATGCTAAGCCTCGAGAGAATATGGCTGCAAGTGGCTGAACCTCGCTGCTCCTCCTTCCCCGGGCTAGGCGCGTGCGGTGGTGCAAGGTAAGGGCTCTTGGTTCTTTTCTCTTGTTTTCTCTCAAAGTGCTCGAGCTCTCAAGTCTCAGAATGTCTAAGAGTCTCAAATGGACTGAAGAAGGCTGTTTATAAAGAGGTTTGGGCGGATTTAACAAGGTTGGGTCAAAGGGGACATGATAAGTGGTCTTATTCCACTCCATTTGCATGGGAACTTGAGAGGGGTGATGGGGCATGGCCTTGGGCTGATATTGCACGGTCTTAGAGACCATTTTCAGAGTATAATATCATAGTGGAGAGGTCAGGTCAGGTTTGGAGGTTGCATGGGGGACAAGGACAAAAATACTTGAATAAACTAATGTGTGCACATGCTTCACTTTGGCAAATGATGTGTTGACTTTCCCTTAACAATGCTTAGGGCCAAATTAGCTTAATCTAACCCTTATTAAGTCCTTAATAACCGCATGAGTTGGGTCATGGAGGATTTGGGCCGAAAACATATGAAATGGGCTCAAAATATTGGGCTGCCACGCTGCCAGCGCTGGGCCTGGGCGCTGGCCCCGGGCGCGGCACTGGGCCCTGGGCGCGAGAGGCTGCTGGGCTGCGCGGGTAGCGGGCTGCGCGCGGGAAAAACGGCTGCTCGCGTGTGGTGGTCTTGGGCCGAGTCCTAAGGCTCTCCAAGGGTCCAAGAACACTTAGAATTATTTTACCAACTTATGCCAAGGCTTAGGACAAGCCATGGGCTCGGTAGGCACGTGCTTGGCACGGCACGAGGCGCGGGTGCGGGGCTCGGCACGGGCGGCTCGGGTGAGCACTAGGGCTCAATATAAAATGTCCAAAGCTCGACTTTGGTATTCTAACACACTTAGAAAAATATTCTAAGTATTAAAATATCAACTCTCAATTTTTGATTTAGGAAAATATACTCGGAACGACAACTAGGGTTCGTGTCCGGTAATTTCTCGAATTGACTTGCTATTATTTACTAACCCAAATTAATGGATTAACCTTAACTTATACTTGAGATAGAATTATTCAAAGAATAATTTATCATGTTTGAGCATTTAGCATAAATAATATAACTCGAAAGTTTCTGAAATTTACGGATTTCACTTATAGTCGAGCAGTGAAACCGTTCTGAATATTATTACTGTTTTGGGGCGTTACATGATCATCAGACAAGTCATCATCTGATGAACTCACCCCAGTTGGAAAATAATCTTCATCATCAGATGACTCTTGTGACCCCAACCCAGCACATGCACTATTAGTTTCTGCATCACCTTCACCATGTTCAACAGAAGTGAAGTTGTCAATAATATCATTAATATCTTCCAACTGGTCTACAGGCTCTTCCTCAATTGATGCCTTAGCCTGACTCAAACCATTCACCTCTTCTCTATCATCAATATCTTGCTGGCTAGCTTGTGTGTGAAATGATGCCTCAGCTTGACTCAAACCATTCGCCTCTTCCATATCATCAGTATCTTGCTGGCTAGAAGATTTTGTGTGAAATGATGCCTCAGTATTCTCATCTGCTTTATCGTCATTAATGTCACCACCAACCACATAAATCTGAACTATAGTTCTCTTATTCTTACCACAACTAATAATCTCCATAACCCCTTTATCATCAGTTACATCTCTCAAACTATCAGCTCCAACACCAGCACCAGGTATTCTATACACAATTTTTTCATAGTTGTTAACTCCCAACTTCTTAATTTCTTCTTGTACGTCAAAGTAGCCAAATCTATAAGCATCTAACCCATAAATACTCTTTAAACTACCACATATATACTCCTACAATAGGTCCACAGTTCACAAAATAACCTCCAATATTGACAATCAATGCAAATTTGTCTCTGCAATTAATTAAACATAGAAAATACATCAATAACAATTTTATAATTAGCCCCAATTCTAACATAACCTTAATTCTGTCATAACCATAATTTAAATATGAATTTACAATAACAAAAAACTGTAAGCAATTCGAAATTGTTCAAAACCCTAATTTCAAAATGAATGTACAATATAAACTGTAACCAATTCGAAATTGTTCGAAACCCTAATCTTGATAAACCCTAATTTAAAAATAAAACCCTAATTTCAAAACCCTAGGTCAAAATTCCCAATCATATTTAACAAATGGATCAGTACTTAATATAAAATTAACACTGGATTAAAAATTCACAAACAAACAAAATGTTCCCAGAAAATTTCGAATTCGACCGACGACTTTGAATTTCAAAATTTCGGTAACAAATTAAAAAAATGAAGGATTGGCATACCTGTCGGTCATAATCGCTTCAATGGGACCGCAATTTGTGCGTATCGACGATAAGATTGTGAGCTTTGCCAACAATGGGACCACAATGTTTTCAAAGAGAGAAAAAAAAAATTTCGAAGTCTGAAAGTCAAGAAAATGGGAAACCATCGATCATTAGGGGAAAATGCGTGTATTTATACTGGTTTTTAGTGGTTTACCACATCAGCAGCACGTTTGGCCACGTAGGTAAAGCTAACGGACACGGTGGCAAAAATGAGACGGTCGTTTCATTCTGGGTTCGGGTTGCAAACATTGGACAAGGTTAGGTTTTTTGTGCTAAATTCCAAAAGTTTGGTTAAAACAGCAACAAGTTGTAAGGTCGTGCTTTTTCCAGCAATTAGGCCTTTTTTATTTGAATTTCAAAAAATTGACCGCCACTTTTTAAAAAATTTCAAAGAAATACTAAATTTTAGGCAGAAATTTAGTTACTATATCAAGTAAATACAAACCTTTATATATATATATATATATATATATATATAGAAGTGCGCTCAAATGAGAAAGGAACACAATGAAAGAAATGAGAATGAATCTAGACCATTGTATACATCACATCAATTGTCATAATCAAGTCAATCATTAATGGGAATATAGTAAATAAATAAACATATCATGGTCAAATAACAGATTTGACCAATAATTAAGTGTAATTTAGGCATTTGGTATAAATACACGAACATGTGGTACCCGCCACCTATCACATTGAACTCATTTCCTACCTACCCGTCACTTACCTTCCCCCACCCACCCACACACACACACACACTACAGATCTGGTGCACACACACACACACACATTTCAGATCCAACCCACACATACATTTCATGCACTGTCCGGACCTCCTATCGCCGCCACAATAATCGCCGCAACTCTGCCGCATTCTTATTCCGTTTAACCGGTCAAAGAGACGACGGATGCAGGCAAGGCGTCACGGTGGCGGGTGGAGGCGATGAGTCGCAGCAGCGGTCGGAGATCGATGGTGGTCGGATGTGAGGCGATGCGGTGGCAGTGGTCGAAGGCAAGGCGATGCAGCATCAGACGGAGGAGATACAAACGACGGCGATACAGCGAGGCGGCAGACCGAGGCTGTGCGACGCCGCAGCGGACTGTGGCGATTCTGACGAAGGAGATGCAGAAGGAGGCGGCGCGATGCGACGGTGACGGAGACGAGATGGCTGACGGGCGAGGCGACGCGACGGCAGCTGAGGTGGCGCACAGAGAATTGCAGAGAGGATGTTGCGACAGTGGCTGTAGAGGCGGCGGCTGTAGGACGGGATGGTGGCGGTTGATGTAGGAGATTTGTTGTTCTGTTAAAATTTGTTGGATTTGGGGTGTTTTTTTTTTAAAATTTGATATAGATAGGGGATTCATATGCAATTTTTTGACCTTTAATATATTTTTCACTTTAATAATTGGGTAATTTTTTATAGTTTAGTGAAAATAAAAAAAATGCACAATAATATTACATTAGATGCACAATATTGATCGATGAGACACACATTAAAAATCAATCCGACCAAAATATTTTGTCAAATCAAAAATAAATTGAACTAAAAGTCGGCATTAAACCGGCATATCCAAAATTTTAAACCTAAAATCAGAAAAACGATCCGTCATATAACGATTTGAACTAAAATTTTAGATTTGTCAGTTTCGGACACTATTGTGAAGTCCATAAAACATTATTGTTCAAATTGTTTAACACTATTGTGCATTTCTTCGGTCAATATCGTGAAAACTGAACATACTGAAATTGTCTCCCAAAACAAATTGAAATTGAACTGAATTACTTAATTTACTTGGTCGATTAATTTAATTACCTTAAATACTCAAAATATTTTATTATTTATACTGAAAACATATTTAGCGTATTAATAATTTTATTTAATATATTTATATTATTTTTGGTTAAAAATCATATTACACGAAATTTCCAAAATAGATATTGTGCATTCACATAAATAATAATGTGCATTTTGTTTAACATTATTATGCAGTTTACCGAACCTTATTTTTTCACTTGTCAAATTATATAATAAAAATATATTTAGTACTTATAAATTTTTATTTAATATTTTTATATTATTTGTTGGTGAAAACAAATAATATACATATACATACAATAAAAATAATATTTTTTAATAGTTGTGTTTGTTATGTTGTAAAATTTTTTTCCTGTTTGTAATTAAAGACAATATCGTACCGAATGAACGCAAAAAATCTAATATTCGTAAAAATTACAATCTGTTATGATGATGTGCATCCCCTATCGTGTTAATGTGCATTAGGCATAACATTATTGTGCAGTATAATAGGTACTAATATGCATATTGTTAACATCATTGTGTATTCTTTTTATGTGCAAATATCTAAACTAAATTTGATGAGATTTGATTGAATTTACCCAAATAATTAAAATAATTTATTATTTATATTATAAAATTTATTTATTAATTCAAAATTTTATATTTATTATTTTATGTTATTTTTATATTATTTTTTATTGTTGTTTAATGATTTAATATAAATGATAAAAACTATATAACATAATATTTGTTATAATTTTAATAAATTACATATTTGCCTATGGACTAAATTGTAATTAATAATTTTTTTTTAAAATTGCATCTTTGCCCCTAAACAACATCAAATTTTCAAACCAAAGCCCAAACTTCCCCCACTCCATTAGCCGCACAGCACCCTTCTCAGCCACTCTGCGGCCTCCGCAGACGGCGGCGGCACAACCTTAGCCCGGCCAGTAATCTCGCCTGACACCGCGCTCTTCCAGATACGAGCTTGTCCTCGAAAGTCCATGGCTTTGTTCCAGCTAAGCTGTCGGTGAGAATGGCTGAAATGGACGGCGGCGGGCTGGTGCGGCTGCACGGTGTTGTCGAAGGCGGCAGAATGGCTGACGTGAGTGGACGGTGATGGGAGGAACGACGTGTGCGGAGGCGCACAGTCGAGGCGCCCGTCGGCGCCGGGGGGGCCTGACGTAAATCGACGACAATGGGAAGAACGACATTTACGAAGGCGCACAGTCGAGGCGTCGTCGGAGGCGGCGAAATGGTTGGCATAACCGGACGGCGACGGGAAGAACGGCTTGTACGGAGGCGCCGTCCCATCAGTGTACTCCGACGGCCTTGGACGACGGTCCTCCTTCTATCAGTGTCGCCGGAAATCTCGGGTCCCCGACGGTCATGGAGCTGATGACGTATGTGTGGCGCCGGTGAGGGAGGTAAGCGGCGGTGCTTCGCCGTGTGAGAATGTCTGTGTGCGTGCATCTCGATTGTGTGTGTGTGTGTGTGTGTGTGTGTGTGAGAGAGAGAGAGAGAGAGAGAGGGTGTGGGTTGGATGACAGGCTTTGTATGTGGTAGCGTGTGTGAGGAGGTGACATATTATTGATTGTGGTGTGGGTCCCACTATTGTGTATGTTTATAATATTACTACATACCCTTAATGAGTGTAAAAATTGGCATTTTTTTAGTCATTGGATCATATGATCTAAGGGCTAAAATTTATTCTTATTTCTCTCATAGAGCACCATACTCACCGGAGTGCGGAGAGAGAGAGAGAGAGAGAGAGAGAGAGAGAGAGAAGGGATCATATGAGAATGAGACATAGTGAAAGAAATAAGAATGATTGTAGACCATTAGATCCAACATCTCAATTGTCATGATAAAGTCAAAATTAATAATTATAGTCAAACTCATTAAGGATAATTTAGTATTTGACACTTATTAAGGGTATTTTACTAATTGCATATAATTACCTATAATCTAGTGTGGACCTCAACCCATCCCACCTCATATCTGTCACACGTACACACGAAATACACACGCACACACGCCACTTTCTCTCTCACACACAAATACACATAAAAAACACATACTCACAGTCGCACACACTCACAGTCTCACACACACACGCACTAGATCTGGCCACAAACATCTACGACCGACCGTCGCGCCGCCGTCAGCCACCTGCCACAGCAACGCCGCCGCTAACGTCCGTCACGGTCACGGGAGACGTCCGCCATTAACAAGCGACCGAGCTTCACGTTGGAATCTGCTCGCAAAACACCACCACCGGTCCGCCACATAACCATTTAAAAAAATAATAATAATATTTTACATATTGTTCGGTTATGTATGTTTTTTTTTAAGTGAAGCCGACATCGAACTCGAAATAATCATTATTTGAAAGTATAAACAAATAATCGAATCAAAGTGTGCAATCCGATAGTGGGTACAGTGCAATTAGTATATCAATAATGTGCATCCGATTGCAGTAATAGTATGATCCACACCAAACTAAATCCGATTTAATTGGTCGATTTATTCGATCTATTAACCGAATTAATCTAAGTAATATATATGATTTACTATTTATGTTATAAAATTATATTTATTTTTCAACGTTTATATTTAATATTTTTATAGTATTGGCATTAAATGTGAAGTGTGGTGATAAAGTGCAACGAGTTGTTTTATAAAGTGCAACGTGTTGTTTTACAAAGTGTATCGTATTGATATATAAAGTGCACTACTTTATATGATAACATATAAATTATGAGTTTTTTAATACTAGATTCAGTAGATATAATTGTAATCGATCAACCTATATAATTGAAATAATTTACTATGTATTATGATTAAAATATATTTATTATATTAATAATTTTAATATTATAAAAAATTATTGTTATTTATTTTATAAAAAGTATAATTTATTATTGATTATTATAATATTTTATAAAATAAATAATAAATATTATTGATTATTATAATATTTTATAAAATAATAATTTATTATTTATTATTTCTACAATACTGTTTATTATTATAATTTTATATTATATAATAATAAAAAATTTATAAAACTAATATTTCACTTAATATTTTTATTAAATATTTTTGATAATTTTATAATATATTAAAAAACTCATTGCCGGATATACTGCTGTAGGAGATGATAACTGCCGGATATACAGTTTTCACAAATTACATATTTGGCCCCATATGCTAAACTGAAATAAAATAAAAATCCTTAAAATTGCAATCAAGTCCTTTGAGATTATCAAACTCCCATTAAAAAAATCCCATCTCCCATTAAAATTGCACACATACTAGTGTGCACTCACAATACAGAAAAAATATAACTATAAAATTATTATTAATTTTCATACAAAAATATAAATAAACAAATCGGTAATATTTTTCTTATAGTTCGGCATGTTCGGTTATTTTGTTTATTTAAAAAAACTAAATTCTATCTTAACCAGCTAATATTATTTGATCAATTAGCATAATTACTGTAATTTTTGTAGGTGTCGTTTTATAAGGTGCATCATGTTATGTTATAAAGTGCAACGTATTAATACATAAAGTGCAATATTGAAATCTTGGTACGTTAACATGTTTGTATTTTTTTGTGAATAGGTGATGTGATGAATATTAAAGTATTAAGTAGATATATATAAAGTGCAACGTGTTGTTTTATAAAGTGCAACGTATTGATATATAAAGTGCATTACTGTAAATTATCATTTGATCACATTAATTAAGCGTATTTTCATTTTAAGGTAAAAAATCCTATATGAGAATACATAGTTTAAAATTTTCGCACTATTCATCAAATCTAGGTGTGAAAATATGTGGGCCCACAATAATACTTATAATTATAATATAGATCTTTTTTTTTCAATTATAATATAGATCCACAACATAAATAATTTAATATTGACTAAAAATGCAATTAATTCTTTTTAATAAATTACGCATGGCATGAATGAGGAATTATGGAGGTGGGGACCCTTTGTTTCATATCCAATTGTAAATTATCAAGATTATTTTTCGAGCTTTGTTAAAAAAAAACAAAAAAAATCAACTACTTGAAGCACAGCTTTGTGAAAAATAAAAAAAATAAAAAAAAATAAAAAAAAAAATCAACTCCTTGAAGCACCAAAATATGAATTGAAGTGCTTTTTGGGAACTCTATCAACTCTTGCGGAACCAGCATATGAAAAGCACCATAGACATGCACCCTATTTTTTTCAGAACTTAATTAAAGTTCTTTTTGGGTATTTAATGTAAAATTGCATTTAGGTCCTTGAACCTTTTCTAATTTCCAAAACAACAATGCCCAACTCAATTTTAGGTTTGCAGGGGATCGAGAAGGGCTGCATCTCCTCCGGACGCGGTTCTCCGGCCAATTGCACGCACTCAGAGAGAGTCTCGCTGACCGTCTGCTCCAATTGCAACAAGAGCTTCTTGTTCAGGTTGGTGGAAGGTAGAGTTGGTCGCGAATGAAAGTCGCCGGAGTTGAGCGGTGGCGCCAGTGGCGGACGCAGACATTTAAAAGTATGGGGGCCCAACATAATTCATAAGAGAACCAAAAAAATGACAAACGTCACAATACAATTGTTCTCTACGTGTTCTCATATTCTGATAGCGTTCAATCATTACATCATTTTCAATCTTATCAAATACATCTTTCTCAATATATGCAATCAGACAATCACTCAACCATTGATCCCCAATCTGGTTGCGCAAACGATTTTTTACATAAGCCATGCCAGAAAATGATCTCTCGACAGTAGCGGTCGCCACAAGAAGAACTAAAGCAAATGTGAGAAGCTTGTAGACTATGGGTACACATGATGCTTTTTAGTCTCAACGAGTTTTTCTGCTAGATCACTAATGCCTTGTAATCCTTTAAATTCTTCAGAGGTGCGCATATCAAGAATATACGTGTCAAATTGATCATCAAGTTTAGAGATGTCCATCGCATCAAAATCAAGTGGATAATACTCACATAGTCGAAGAAGCTTATCCTTGTCAAAAGAATCAAACGAGCTATTTGGAGACAAGCATGCGACACAAATTAGCAAGTCGCTATTTACCTCAGAAAAACGATCATTCAGCTCTTGAAGTTGCATATCAATGACAGCATAAAACAATTCCACAAGATAATGATGCAAATTTGTTACTGTCTCACGCCGTGAACGACCAAGAGTTATGAACTTTTCATCCATACTGGGGACAATAATCTCATGAGCTTCACAAAATGAACAAACAGTTCCAAAAAAAGAATCTCATCCATCATTTTTCATCATTTGGAGCTAAACTTTACACAAATGCACCAATCTCATGGCATTAACAATGTCTTGATCTTTCCGTTGTAATGCTTTTGACAATTCATTTAAATTTCCCAAAAAAAATTCATGAGATTTCAAATTTTAGCATCAACTCAAATAAGATACAAGCGTAACCTCTAGTTCCGGCGCTTGTGGTTTCCGTAGCAATCAGTTCAACTACTTCAACTATGGTCGAAAACATGATAATCAAGTTAATCAAACAATTGTAGTGAGAGCCCCAACGCGTATCACCTGGACGCCGAAGAGATGTTTTTTGATTAAGACCTCGACCAGTTGATAATTCACCAACACTGAGTGATTCAAGAACTTTCAGCCTTTGGCTCTCTCGAATAAGGTCGGCTCGTTTAACCGATCCACCAACAACATTAACCAATTTGAGTACTGCTGTGAAAAAAGTTACAATTTTTGGATGTTTCTGGGCTGCAGCTACAAGAGCTAATTGCAACTGATGCGCAAAACAATGAATATAATAGGCACTGGGGTTCTCTTTCAAAATAAGTGCTTTTAGGCCATTGTACTCACCTCGCATGTTACTAGCTCCGTCGTACCCTTGACCTCTCAAACTAGATATGCTCAAGCTATGAGTTGAGAATAATTGGTCAATTGTTGCCTTAAGTGAGAGAGCAGTGGTATTGGAAATATGATGGACACTAACAAAATGTTCAAAAACATGACCATCCTTCACGTAATGAATCACAACCGACATTTGCTCCTTTACTGAAATGTCTCGACATTCATCAACCAAGATTGAAAAGAAATTATTATGAACATCTTTCATGATCACGTCTAGACATTCAGAAGCAATCGCACTAACAATATCCTTTTGCACACGTGGTGATGTTAACTTGAGATTTTCAGGAGCATTCGTTAAAGCAACATCCCTAATCTCATGGTTATGATCACACAACCAATGCAATAGTTCAAGAAAATTTCCCCGATTGTTCGAGAGTGTAGATTCATCATGTCCACGAAACGCCATGCCCTGACGTAGGAGAAATCGAATACAATCAATTGATGCGCTGAATCGAATCCTACAATCTGTTCGAGCTTGATGTGAATGCTTGGCAAGACATGATCGAATACTTTGCTCTTGATTTAAACGATTCAAATTTAACTCGAGCCTGATTATGTGCACTCCTAGAAGCCCCAACGTGCATTTTAAGATACTCTTTCTTTTCCAATTTGAGAATCCATCTTTAACAAATGAACCACCACCTGAGCTAAAAAGATAACAATGAAAACAAAATACCACATCTCTTGATACACTGTACTCCAACCATGTAGGATAGTCATCATACCAAGAAACACAAAATCGCCTCTCTTTGTTACCTTTTTTTGTGGATGGAAATACATGATTACGAGGTTGACAAGGACCTCTTAGCATATAGGTTCTCCGAACCACGTCTCGGATGTTAACATCGTAACCCTGAATTGGAGTTCTTAGCCCAGGGTCTGAAATGAGACTCGAACCATCAAAATCTATGGATGTGCGATAGTCGGGAATGGTCATGCAAACATCAACATGATTTTCTTGGTCTTTTCCTCGGACATTTCTTTCATCGGCAACACTAGTACATTTTCGTTTATAATATTTCTCCATAACTAATATAACAAATAATAATAACATTAGGTTAGAACTTAATTAGAAATGAGTGACAAGAACAAATTACAAGCTAATTCTAAAACTATTATTACAATTATAAAGATAACTAAAACAAATAATACATACAAAATGCACAACAAATAAGAAATAACTTTTAAGATGCTATTTTATCAAAATCATGAAAGCCCTAAATTAAAAATTACATCAATTTTGAAAACTCCCAAATACAAATTTAGGGTTATAAAAATTAAAAAATAGTTAAATAAAACATACCTTTTGAAATAAAAATTGGTAGGAAGTAGAAGTTGAAACCACTTCAATTATTAAAAGATTTTTTTTTTCCTGAAATCCCCTTGTAGTTATGCGCGAGAGAAAGTAGAAGAAAGAATACAATGTGAACTGTGAACAGAGTGAGTACGAAATTGGGCTGGGAGTGGAAGAAAAGTATTTTGCTTGGAGTCTTTAAGGTGTAGTGGGGCTCACAAAGAGTTAACATAATTAAATACTATATATATATTTATTGAAAGCTTTCACATTACCTGAAGTTGTAGTAGGGGCCACAAGAAGTCAAAATAATAAAAATATACATCTACTATCTGCTATATATATATGCTATGTATTACAAGTTCTAACATAACAGGGGCACGTGCCCCTGCAGGACCCCCTGTGGGTCTGCCCCTGGGCGGCGCTGTGATCTCATGCGGTGTCGACCGGTGCCAGCGAACGGGAGGTCGCCGTGATGATCTCGAAGAACATGGCGTGTGCATGTGTGTTGCGGGTTCAATGGATTGTGGTAGCTGAAAGAGCTTCTGTGGACTTGGGCGGCGGCGATCGGCGCCGGAGAACGGGGTGGCCGCCATTTCTTACTCGAAGAACAAGTGTGTGTGTGTGTGCTGTGGGATGGTGGTGACCTGAATTTTTGGGAGAGCTTTGTTAATTCCCATCGGTGATGGTGGCGTTGGCCGACTGTTGCGGAGCTGGCTGGCTACAACGCCGATGAGTTCTGGTTTCACGCAAG
>BKCP01004727.1:303409-320026 GCA_008636005.1 Striga asiatica | reverse complement strand
GCAGTAGGTGTTTGTGTGTGTTGGTGTATGTTTGTGCGAGAGAAAGGGGGAGAGTGGATGACGGCGGTCGGAGTACTAACACTTGACCGGCGCTTCACAGGCGGCGGGGCTGCGGGAGAGAGGGAGAAGACAATGGGTCTGGACGTGGTGATGGGTTAGTGTGTGGTGGGGCTCACATTTAATTAGGTGATGGGTCAAAGGTTGGTATTTGGTGGGTCTGGTGGGGTCCATGTAGATAAAAGAAAATGTCAAATATACCCTTAATGTGGGTATAAATTTAGCTTTTTTTGTTGCCGTTTGATGATGAGATATAATGGTTGAGATTTATTCTTATTTCTTTCACTAAGCACCATTCTTGTAATATCCCATTCAGTAATTAATAAAAGTAATTATTCTAAGTTTGAACTAATTACTTTTATTAATAATGCTCGTTTCTAGTTCAGAGCCAGTTAATAAGTTATGCGGTTAAAAATGCGACTTTAAGTCGAAAGTATTCTCGGTTAAATTTTATTCAGTAACCGAGTCAGTTCAGTAATTAATTAATTCCGGTCTGTTTATTTTTATAAATGGATTTATAAGACGGGATTAATTAATATAAGATGACGAATAATCGAAATTGAGTATATTTTGATTAATCGTTTAAGATAAGTAGTGAAATGAACCTAAGTATGTTCGGTCATGAGTTGAGTATAATTGAGAAATAGCCGAGCCTTAGTACTAAATACTTAGAATTTTTCTAAGTGTTTAAGTCATCAAGATAAGATCATAATATCGAGCCTTAGCATAAGTTGAGACAAGTTAAGTCTCGAAGTAAGGTTAAGTATCCATGAACATTTATGTGATAAATGTTCAAAGAAGTGAGAAAATTTATTTAGACAGTATAGTCTATTTAAATTATTTTAAGAGAAACCGAAATTTTTAGAATTTTCGGTTTTACGGTAATCGTTCGGTTTAAGTCCGAATGTGGTTCCGTAAAAGTTAGAATATTCCAAGATTATTATATTAGCTTCTAAGAAGCAATATGTTCAGTAAATTGAAGGAAAAACCAGGAGTAAAAGATTTAAATTTTAGAATTTTCAGTTTTACGGTAAACGTTCGTTTTAAGTCCGAATTGAGTTCCGTAAATTTTATTATTCTTTTTTTTCTTAGCATGTTCTAAGACCATATATGAGCATTAATTTTCATAAAAAGAGTTTTAAGAGTCAGCCATTTTGAAATAAAATGCATAAGTAATAAAAAGGATGATTTTTATTATTTTTATTATTTTGTTTCCAAAGATTTTTATATGATGAATGGTGACATTTTTTCAATAATATATGGAATCAATTCCATCACATTAAGCACGAAATTTTGGTCATCAATTGGTGAGAATGAGATGAGAAAATCACAACAAAATTTTGCAAAGTCTTTAAGTTAGCATTTTTTTCAACGAACGGTGAGAATTTTATTAAACTTGGTGGACTAAGTGAAAAATAAAAATAAAAATAGTAGAGTTTTAATTTTTGAAGAAGTCAAGGAGCAACTATAGACTTTCAAGCAAGAAGAAGGTTAGATGCTATCTTTTTATCATGTTTAGTAGATGATATTAAGTGTTTAAGAATGTTTTTATATGACTTAGATATTAAAGTTTTATAAGAGTATATGCATGCTAGAAGATAAGTTATTTCCAGCTCATATATAAGCTATCTTCCTATGGTTATTTCTTGTGTAAAAGAGGAGTACATAGGATCAAGAATCAAGTCATTTAGTTTAGTATAACTCAAGATATGAATTTTTAAAGTTTATCATGCAAGCTGCATTTTATGTACTTGTTTCCAGCAACAACTTTAAACTTGAATAAGTCGAGATATATGCATGATAAAATTATGAAATTTTTATGACATGTCTAAATATGAGTTAAGAACATGACTGCTAAATTTCATGATTTAAAGTTGAGAAATGAATGAGTTAAGATATTTAGACTGCATATATGTAAAGATGATTATATATGCAAGAATATTCATTATATGTTCAAGTTTTAAAGTGAGATTATTATGAAATATTCTCATATAAGTGATGAACAATTTGACAAAGTTTTAGTTTAATATGTTGAGTATACAATTTTATAAAGATTGTTTTAAATCTCGCATATTAAGATAATAATTTAATGTTATGATTAAAAGTTGAATTGTACGAGTATTAAGTTGAGATTTTAGTACCAAGTAAATTTAAGATGAGTTTAAAAGTTTTATAAATCATGAATATGATGTTGGTAAAAGTTAAGCATGTTTTGAGTTCATGTACTCAATCAAGTATAATGTGAAATTTAGTTATTTTCACACTCGAGTTATTTAAGTGACATGCGAGTTTAAGCCAATATCTATGATTGTAAAGACATGATTTATAATAGACCTTGAGTAAAAGTACAAGAAAAGTTAAGTTTAGTATTCATTTGAGCAATAGCATGCTTATTGAATTTCTTTAAGATTTGGATAAGTTATCAGTTAGAGTTAAGAATCCCAGTATCTTATTGAGTATATGAGCATAGTACTTAGTATATTTGTTTATATTTTTATGTAGCTTGAGGAGTTAGCTACCCAAGAGCAACACTTACATTTTTCAAAAGTTTTCAAAAGAAAGGTGGGGACCCAGACTGGGTATTACATTGAGTATAATATTGATATCATGTCCGAGGTATGTATAAAGTTTAAGTTTTTACGCTTGGGATGAAGGCCCCAAGTTTTACAAGTACATCCTAAGTTCTGATGGAGGCCCCAAGTTGCCTTAAGAAATATCCATCAGGTTGTGCACAAGTATCCGATCAGATATCGGAAAGAGAAAGAGTAAAGTTTCATTTACTGGAACAGATTTCCAGTCCAGTTATATACCGAAGATCATGATATTGTATTATTATTGTTGTTTACTTTAGTATGGGTGTTTTCGAGGTACAAGAGGATCAGTACTCACTCCCATTGTGTTTTTCAGGTAACAGGGTCGGGCTGGAGGTGTGAGTTTAAGAAGTGGTGGTGGTGGTCGTGCACTTACTTCAGTGGACATTTATTACGGATTTGATATGTCCGTATAATTAATCACGTTTATAAGTATTTCCGCTACGCATATTAAGACTTGAACTTGCATTTTAATAAATTTCAGATTTCAAGTTTTTATCATTTCAGAAGTATGAATGTTGTATAGTTAAATGCAAGTTTAAATAAATCTGTTTTCTTTATGTCTAAAGAAGTATTAGACAAAGTTTAAAGATAAATGGATTTTCAGAAAAGATGAGTTTGAGTAGCATCCCGAGTTAGTCGCAAAAGATTTGGAAAGATTTATAAGTATTTTCGAAGTAAAAGTTGCGAAAATTTCACTCTGATGAGCGGGGTGTTACAATTCTCACCAGTTCGATCTGCACCTTCGACGACCTCATCCTTCTCGATCCCCGCCATCGCATCTCCCGCTCACCAAAATACATGAAGCTCGTTACATCTCCAATGAGATCCCGCCGGAGATCCCCCTCCCTCCGCCACCTCATTCGCCTTGAAATCTTTGTCAACCACCTTTCTCCGCCGCCAGATCCCCCCAAAACATCCCTGGATGTCTTGTCTCGTCACCATCAAAATCGGATATAGTCAAATCACCAAAAATATCCAAAAAATTCGTCGACTTAAACCTAAATTTTCGAGCTCACATAGGTGAAGGCGGTAAGAAGGATGATATACAAAACGGATCGACGGTGGATGCTCCAACGGTTGGGTGTCGGAGGCAGTCGAACAGAAAATTCAATTCAACATTTGGAGCTGAAATCTGAAAATTAGATAGATTTTAAGCACTTAGTTGCAAATTTCATGAATTTTAATTATATTACAATGCACAATATTGTGTGTATATAACTATATAAGCATATTAAAAATACATGTGCTACATAATGCTACAAAAATTATGACAATACTAAATATATTTTTATAATATAAATAATAATTTATTTTGGTTACTTAGGTCAATTTTACTACACAATTGAATAACCCAATTATTTTTGTTGGCTTTAGTTTGGATTCTACATAAAAGAACCGCACAGTATAATGCACAACAATATTAAACAAGATGCACATTATTGACTATCAATATGCACAACAGTGTTCGACCGAATGCACATTTGTGCGTTCGATAATACATATTAGCATAACATTGTATTCAACAAATGTAGGAAATTATTATTTTTATATCTTATCTATATATATTATTTATTTTCAATCAATGATAACATAAAATATTAAATAAAAAACTTAGCCTTACTAAATATTTTACTAGTATATAAATAATTTGATAAATGGAAAAACAAATTTTAATTGAAAAAATATTACGGTTTGATTATCTGCCTTTACTTTTTAAATCACGGTTATTTCAGTTCAATTTTATCTTTATATTTTAAAATAACAGAAATAAGTAGAATGACCGAACTATATAAAAAAATAATATTATTCTTTAAAATTACTAAATATTTTTTATTATATAAAGAGTTGATAAATACAAAATAATGTCAATTGACAACACATTATTAAAGTTTGTAAAATAAAATGCGAATAAAAAATAACCCGATCAATGTACTGCATAATAATGTTATACGAAATGCACATTATTGTATGCTGGAGCCCATATTATTGATTTTAGGTATTTTATTATCTTTTCATTTCAACAAAAAATAATATAAAGTATTAAAAATAAACATTAAAATAGTAAATATAATTTTATAGTATAAATTATAATCGTTTCGATTAACTCGGTTAACCTTTCGAATAAATCAATTATTTCGGGTTGATTTTTATTTTTGGTTGGGGAAATAATTAAGAACGTATATGATTCGAATGAACAATAGTATTAGACTAATTGAACGTTAATGACTATCACACTGCACAATATGGAAGCAACCAACAGAACTAAAAATGTTGGATTGCCCATTAATATTTTATATATATTTTCATGTGTTGCGAATGCACATTAGAGTTATGAATTGCACATTAATGTGCAAAAAAAAAATGTATTTTTTTATTTACAGAAAAAAAATATCATAACTGACCGAACTTTATAAAAAACTATTATTTTTATATTTTATCTATATATATTCTTTCTTTTAAAGAAACAATAATATTAAGTATTTAAATAAAAAATTATACTTACTAAATATATTTTTATTATGTTGATAATTTAATAAATAAAAAATAAAGTTAATTGAATATACATTATTTAAAAAAGCTTCTAAAACTGAAATACACATAAGAAACATTCGATCGATAGATTGCATAATGATGTTATACGAAATGCACATTATTGTCTGCGGGAATGCACATTATTGATTACAACATTTTTTACTATGTATTTTCAACCAAAAATAATATAAATATTAAATAAAAATATTAAGATATTAAAAATAATTTTATAGTATAAATAATAAATTATTCCGCTGGTATAGCGTAATTCGGTTAATCGCACGAATAAATCGATTATTTCGATTCGATTTTAGTTTTGTTTGGAGCAAATCATTAAAATTATATGCGTTGTGAGTGCACAATAGTGTTAGACGAACTGCACATTAATGACTATGAGATTAAACAATTGGGACCGAAACCAACCAAGCTAAAAATTTGAGTTCAAAATTTTATATTTCGATTCTATTTTCTATTTTTATTTTCAAAATCTCGATTATCGTGGTGACATTTTGGTTAAATAGTTAACTTTTAAATGTGTAAGCAAACACAATTCTTTAATTTCATCAAAAAAATACTACATGAATTTTTATTGTGCAATCTGATAGCCATTGAGCATCGAGTTGAGCTCGAGGTCTCTTATTTTTTTTTTTCAGCAATCGAGTCGAGCACCATTTTACATGGCTCGTCGAGATCGAGCTCAAGTAGTAAAGAAAAAAAAATTAACCTACGCTCGTCAAGGTCTATGCTCGACTCGACCTTAACCAAACCCTGGCCAGCGGTGTGGCGACCTGCAACCATTTTTTTCTATTGCAGCCTCCTCTTTAAGAATTAAAAATAACAAAAATAATCTAAAAAATTTACGAAATTAATATTTAGTTTTTAAGCCCATTTTTTATACCAAAACTAGTACAGAGCCCGTGCGATGCACGGGGTGCACAATTTTAAGGCTATTTATCCAGGCTTATAATTATATACATGAATAAAGAAAAATGTACGGGATATATATAGTACGTGACCCGTGCGAAGCACGAGATATATTTATTTGGAAAATATTATATTATAAGATGCAATATTCAATAAAAGTTTATAATACGCAAGAAAATTGTCCAATGTTCAATAAAAGTTTTATACAATTCAAGTGGAGTCTTAAAGTCTCTTGTACATTAAGACTACTGACAAAATAATATTTTAATCAATGATTTTCCTTTCCTTGTAGCCAAATTGTGAATGTGATTTGAGGAGTACAACAAATCGATATATAGCTGACTTGATTTTTTCATTGTAATTTTTTTTTTTTTTTATAATGAATTTAAAGATATTCTAAAATATAGCAAAAATTAATTTTTTATTACAATTAGGAATTTTACTAAATATAAACTCTCAGCCTATGATGTTAATCAACGTTTAAGTCTAAAAAATTAGGAATTTTTACCTCTTTTAATCAACGTTTAAGTCTAAAAAACAATAGAGTTATTATAAGTTTTTTTTCTACATTTTTTAAAACATTAAATATGAGCATGCTAGGGCTAGCTTGTAAAATAATTAATATATTATCTCACTAAAATATTTATACTAATAAAAATTTAATTTTAGCATATAAATTTATCCCTTGATGTAAGAGAAAGTAACAGTTTTACTTATTGTTGTTCACCATATAATATTTAATTATTATTTTATTATATAATAAAAAAATATTTTTAAATAGTGTAGTAGAATTGTTATAAAATTATATGATTTTTCTTTTTTACAATGTGGATTTAATATTTTTTTATGATTTGATAATATAAACAAATCTATACTTAACTTTGACAAATAAAACAAATAAATACTTTAGTAAGTATTTAATGTATATACTAGATAGGAATATATTTAGTATAATCAAATACCAAATATAATCAAATAAGTCAAAGTGTACATTTTTATTTGTTATTTGATTTTCTTATTATTAAAATCTTTTTATTATACTTACCTTTTTAAAATAATATAAATAAATTTATTAATTAAATAAATAAAATATTATAATACCAAAATAGTAATGGCATTTAATGCAGTTGACTTTTCTAGATAGTAAATGTAGTAAATAGAATCTCCTTTTATATAAGTATAGATATATAATACGGAAATAGTAATGCAATAAATATTGTTGACTTTTCTTTATAGTAAATCTGGTAAATGGTGTATCTTTTAATATAAGTATATATTTTAGTCCACTATGTTTTTTCACCTCCCATCCTTTAATTCATGTTCGTATTCTATAAAATCCATTTGGTATCAGCCCAAAATTTGGTCCAAAATTTTAGATTAAACAAGTGGAAATTTTAGACAATTGGAAATTTTAGACGTTTTACATAATTAAATCGGGGTTGCTGACTTCCATAATTAAATAAACAAGTGGAAATTTTAGATTATCCCACTTTCAGATGTTTTACACCCGTCTTCGCCCAAATCGGGGTTGCCGACTTCCATAATTAAATAAACAGATGGTTTGTGATCTCTCTTGTAAGGTCATAATAAAATTGAGCAAAAAAAAAACCCCAATTCCCAAACATTTTGCAGCCTCCTCTTCCATAATTGCATTCTGGTCCCTGTGAATCATCAAATTTTCAATAAAGAAACCCCCAATTCCCAAACATTGTTCCAGTCGTCCATGCCCGAGGTTGTCGCCGTCGCCTGATCAAAGCTTGGCCATCTATCCCCTCCATCAACTACGAGGTAAAATCTCGTACATGAGTGCGCGCCGCTTGGGCCCCGATGCAACGACCGGGTTCATCCAATGCTCCAGCGTGGCTGCCGTGAATTGCTGCATGGTGCGGGGTGGACCTCTGGTCATGATGTTCGACGGCCAGGGGCGGACCCACAGGGGGTCCTGCAGGGGCACGTGCCCCAGTCATGTTAGAACTTGTAATACATAGAATATATATATAGCAGATAGTAGATGTATATTTTTATTATGTTGACTTCTTGTGGCCCCTACTACAACTTCAAGTAATGTGAAAGCTTTTAATAAATAAATAAATAAATATATATATATATATATATAGAAGTGCGCTCAAATGAGAAAGAGGCACAATGAAAGAAATGAGAATGAATTTGAACCATGTGATATGGTGTTGCAACGGCTGAGATGGAGCCAAATATTAATTAATTCGCGGTGGCAGTTTAGTAAATATTGATGATATTTATGGTCAACTCATAAAGGCAAAGGGCATTTAAGTATTTGTATTAGCAGTGGACCCCACCACTACCTCTTCCCCTAACCCCATCACAATTCACACGCGTATATCATCATTTACAGTCCAGGCCATCCGTCCATCTCAATCTCTCATCTTCATCCACCAATCCGCCGCCGATCGCCGCCGCGCCGGTCGCCGCCGGTAGCCTCCTTTTGTTGACTTCGTCGTTCTCCATCTCTCTCTCTCTGTCTCATTTTTCGCCACTCTCACAGAATCATGAGCCGCAGATCTCCGCCATTTTCATCGATCTGTTGGCTGACGTCGCCGGTGTCCGACTGTGACACTACATCGTCGTCTCCATCGTGTTCATTTCGATCTCCTTCGCTCTGCATATTCTCCGTATATTAAAAACAACCCCGCCGGCGTGTTGCTCATAGACGAGCTCAAAACTCCGGTAGGTTAGGTGGCCGAGGAAGGCAGCGTCCCGACTTCGGGTGTGGTGGACAATGGACATGGATCTGCAGAAGGAGCGAGCCACCGTCGGTGGAGAAGAGTCGACGGAACTCGACTCCGGCGATGGCAGAAAATGGAGAGAGCAGGCGAGGGAGACGTTGAGGCGAGGGGTGGTGGAGCTCTGGAAGTCAGACCTCAGGTCGTGGTGGTCGGCGGCGGGTTGACGGAGGAGCAGAGACCTGGAAGATGATGTTTGGGTATGAGGGCTTCACTTTGAGAATTTGATAAATTGCAAGGACACATTTGCAATTTGAACATTTTGACATATTACATTTTAATACATGGGCTAAATATATAATTTATAAGAAATAGTAAATGCACAATATCAATTAATAAAATGCACCGTAACAATATATGAAATGCACAACATTGTGTGAGGATATACACATTAAAAAATATATCATATTATTATGAAATTTCATAATTGTCATCGCCTAGATATTTAGAAGTTTAAAATTTAACAATTGGCCCATATTATACCAAAATGTCAAAACCGAATGATTGAGTCGAGCATTTAATTAAAAAAAAAAAATTTGAATGATTGATTTTGTAATTAGGTCTACGGTGCATTCTCGCACTAAAAAAAAAGTCGATGTTATATCGAAACAATCGATTTTCAAAGTAAAAAATATTAATTGGGTTGAAATATGAAAAATAAAAAAATATATTAATTTTGGTCAGTTTGTTTGTTGTTGTGCAGTCCGACAGTAATTAATGTGCAATTCTTCTTATACTATTGTGCACTATTTATGTCGTTATTTTGTTTTCCGAACCGAAAGATATTTTGTCTCAAACCAAATTGAAACCGTACCGAATTACTTGATTTATTATGTCGGTTAACCAAATTACCCAATTAAAATAATGTATTATTTATATTAAAAATATATTTATTATTTTAATAATTTAATTTAATATTATTATATTATTATAAATATACAAAATACCCAAATAGATAATGTGCACTTTCATATAAACAAATGTGCATTTAGTATAATGTTATTGTGTATTCTATTAAGCGATTAGGTTTTTTTTATATCATTTTTTTATGCATTCGACGTTAGAAAACTTTAATAAGTATATATTAATTAAAGTTACTGATCATTTATCATATTATTTGAACAATAAAAATATAATTAGCATTTATATTTTTTTATATAATATTTTACATTATCTTTTATTTGAAAAAAAATAATATTTGTATATTTAAAATATAAATAATATCTTTCTTATATTTTGATCGGTTAGGTTATTTCATTTATTTATTTATTTTATAAATAAGGTGGATATCAGAACGAAATAACCTATATTTTACTATTTGTATAACAATGCACATCGTTATGCTAATATGCACTCTCGACCGATTTAATGTGCATTTGGTCTATTGTTATAGTGCATTTTGACTGTCACTTACGTGCATAATGTTTATAACTATTATACACGCAATCAGGATTCTTTTTATGTAAAAATCTAAAATAAAATTGAATTAACAATAAATTGTATCATTCCTTTGATTAATCGAGTTAACTTAAATAATTTAAAATATGTGCAAATTTAATATTTTAATTTAATATTTTATGATATTTTTTTAGTTTAAAATACATAACATATGTATCAAAATATATGTAAAAATAATATTTTTAATTATTTTTGTAAATTACATATTTGACATATGAACTCAATTGGAATACAATTAAAATTTATAAAATTGCAATTAGGTCCCTCAAACATATCTAAATCTCAAAACAAATTCACCCCCAAATTGAACCCGCCGGCACTGTTCAGAAATCAACCACAAATCACCATAACAAAGAATGGAAGAAAGGTCCAAAGCAATTGTTGAATTACAGCAATCAAACCAAAATCTATCAAAGCCTTATTTATTAAGTCAGCAGTCATTCATACACTTCTTTTCTTGGTAGCTACCAAAGCTGTTTCAGTCCCTGCCCATATGTCAGATTCGTCAGATGTTGGTGCAGGTCCAGCCGTCGGGATGCAAGAAGAAGAAGTAAGAGAGGCCGATTATGTTTTCAATTTTGACGGGGAGGAGGTTCCGCAAAGCCGATCGCGGCGGCCGATCTAGAGTTTCGAGGCGACGCCGGTGAAGACGATGTAGTCGATGGAGGTCAATTTCGAGGTCGTCGGAGGACGGTGAACTCTGTGAGCGGCGTCGCGGGCGGAGGAACTCCGGCGATGGATCGGTTGGAGAAGGGTCGGCAATTTCGGGCGACAGAGTGGTGGGCTGTGGAGGTCTGCTCCCAGCGGTTGCAGAGGCGCGGTGTTCCCTGAGATCACGGCGGCGAAGGCGACACTTGCATGTGGCGGGGCGGCGATCGGTGACCGGCGGGAGGAGCTGTGAACTGACGGAAAAGGTGTGTGTTTGTGTGTCTCTGTGTGTGTGTGAGAGAGACAGAGTGAGAGAAAAGTCACGTGGGGTGGGGTCTCGCGGGGTGGTGTGGGATATAGTGGGGTGGGCTTTTATTATGAGGTGTAATTATAAAATGTACAATTTACCCTTAATAAGGATAATTGTTTGGTTTTTTTTAATCGTTGGATTATTAGATCGGACGGATGCGATGCATTCTTATTTCTTTCATTAAGCACCATTCTCACTGAAGCGCGTCCCTATATATATATATATATATGTAGTATTTAATGATGTTAACTCTTTGTGAGCCCCACTACAACTTAAAGACTCCAAGCAAAATACTTTTCTTCCACTCCCAGCCCAATTTCGTACTCACTCTATTCATACTTCCCATTTTATTCTTTCTTCTACTTTCTCTCGCGCAGAACTACAAGGGGATTACAGGAAAAAAAAAATTATAACCCTAAATTTGTATTTGAGAGTTTTCAAAATTGATGTAATTTTTAATTTAGGGCTTTCATGATTTTGATAAAATAGCATCTTAAAAGTTATTTCTTATTTGTTGTGCATTTTGTATGTATTATTTGTTTTAGTTATCTTTATAATTGTAATAATAGTTTTAGAATTAGCTTGTAATTTGTTCTTGTCACTCATTTCTAATTAAGTTCTAACCTAATGTTATTTATTATTTGTTATATTAGTTATGGAGAAATATTATAAACAAAAATGTACGAGTATTGCCGATGAAAGAAATGTCCGAGGAAAAGACCAAGAAAATCATGTTGATGTTGGCATGACCATTCCCGACTATCGCACATCTGTAGATTTTGATGGTTCGAGTCTCATTTCAGACCCTGGGCTAAGAACTCCAATTCAATGTTATGATGTTAACATCCAGAGGTGGTTCGGAGAACCTATATGCTAAGAGGTCCTTGTCAACCTCGTAATCATGTATTTCCATCCACAAAAAAAGGTAACAAACAGAAGCGATTTTGTGTTTCTTGGTATGATGACTATCCTACATGGTTGGAGTACAGTGTATCAAGAGATGCGGTATTTTGTTTTTATTGTTATCTTTTTAGCTCAGGTGGTGGTTCATTTGTTAAAGATGGATTCTCAAATTGGAAAAATAAAGAGTATCTTAAAATGCACGTTGGGGCTCCTGGGAGTGCACATAATCAGGCTCGAGTTAAATTTGAATCGTTTAAAAATCAAGAGAAAAGTATTCGATCATGTCTTGTCAAGCATTCACATCAAGCTCGAACAGATTATAGGATTCAATTGAGCGCATCAATTGATTGTATTCGATTTGTCCTACGTCAGGGCATGGCATTTTGTTTGTCCTATTTTTGTTACGTTTTTCGTGTCTATCTTCTCGTTCTTTTCCCCCATTTTGAGTCGTTTATGTAGTTTTTATTCGTTTTTATAGTTTATTGTGCGTTTATCTCTATTTTGGTTTTTCTTGTGTTTTCCGTATGTTTTTTCCGGTTTTTCTTCGTTTATGGTGTGTAGGTCGGAAGCTTCGGGAGGACCAGATTTCAGGCAAAAATTAGTCGGGCAAGCGTAATTAGATAGAGAAGTTCGTTAGGAATACACAGGAAAAAGCGGAATCGAATTCCGAGTTGAGACCAGCTCGCACGGGCCCGAGAAGTAAAGTCGAACGAGCTGCCAACATGCCTGCCCAAGCCAGCGCCACGCTCGTGCCGCGACCTGGACAGAGGCCGCTATCCTTTCCCAGCCTCCACGCCGTGAAGACCCCCGCGCCGCGCTGCCTTCTCCCTGCCGCGCCGCGAGCACCATCACGCCTGGACAGAAAGCTCGCCCAGCACATCCTCACGTCGTGGCCAGACCCTCACGCCGCGGCAGATAGCATCCTCGCGCCGCGGCAACACCCCACCTCGCGCCGTGCCAGAATTCTTCCGCGCTGTGGACCCTTTTCTCTATAAATATGCGTGCGGACATCATGAATAGGATTCATTCTTTCCCTTCTGGGGGTAGAAACCCTAGGGTCGGGAAAAACGACAGAACTCCTTTCTCAGCTTCTTCTCCTTCGTTTTTCTTCTTCTTTTCATTTTTATTTTTCATTTTATTTCTTCTTCTTTTTCTTAGTTAGGGATTAAGCTTGTAATTCGAATTCAACATTTGGACTTCAGATTATTGGTAAGTTTCTTTTCTCTCGTGTTTAATTCATGAATAATGGTTAAATTAGGAGAAATGAATTATTGTGTTGAATTTGATTTACGTAGCTAATTCCTTCTGCTAGGGATAGGGGATGATTGTTCTTGATTAATTTCGTTATTATTGGGCTTTAATCTGTTCATGCTTGTGCGAGTTGCTTTAATTAGGGTTAATTAATTCTGGATTGATAACTTGATATAATCGAAGGGTGACACTTCGATCTTGCAATTGGTATCAATTGAATGTTAATTTGTCGCGTTAGGGTTTGTTGATTCTATATGATTAGTTGATTAAGCACCTTCTAATTGAATTAGCGACTTTTAGAACCGAAAGGGGAGAAGTCGTAGACCTAGGCTCGCATGAGATAGATGATTTCGTAGCTGAATAGTCTATAGGTTTTGGATTGAAATACGTACTTGTCGGTAACCCGTCTCTTGTTACGAAAAGTTATTGAGACTGGGATAATTGACATGTGTTGTATGCTCGAGCTAGCTCGTCTATGTTCAATCCCTTGTTACGAAGAGTTATTGGGAGCGAACCGCTAGATGTCTAAGCGAGAGTGTCAATCTTGAACCGAACAATTGATTGCCCGGTTTTGCTTAGAACTTGAATAAATTATCCCCGATTCCCTAGCTTCTTTATCGCTTTCTAGTTCGTACTTTAGGTTCGTTTTTTCTTTGTTCGCTGTTGATTTCTTAGTTGATAATATATTCCTCATTTCTGATTAGAGTGTTTAGGATTTATTTTCTTTTTATGTGTGATCGATACCAAAGCTGAATTCCGAACCGCCTTCCTCGAGAGATCGACCCGAGGTCGGGAGTCATCCTGTACTCGGTAAAAATATAATTTGCTACAACAAATTTGGCGCCGTTGCCGGGGAGGGCAAGTAGGACATTTGGTTTTGGTATTGATTTTATTTTTCGTGTTTCTCTTTAGTTTGTAATTATCTTATTTTCGTTCTTTCTTTTGTACATCTTCGTTTTTCTCTTTGTTTTGTTTTTTGTTTTCTTTTTTTTCTCTCTTTTCGTGGCTACGTGTGGTTGTTCTGTTTTGGTGTGCAGGAGATATGTACTTCAACTGTGCTTTCCCCTTACCGCACACCCAACCTTGGGTCAATGAGCCGAGCTATCACACCGGGTACCACAACCAGTCATATACATATCTTTCCGAGCGGGACCCTTTTCCGGTCGAGCAATACTATGAGTCCCACGAGTTCAACAAGAAGCTCGACCGTATCTATTCTTTTGCAGCATCCCGGTTAGCTCAGGAGGAAGAGACCATAACCCGGTGTGCCCGTTTGAACCAGCCACCTCCATACTACGATTCGTGGGACTATGGACAGACTTGGTCATATCCTTACGAGCAACAGTGGGAGTCTATACCTGTTGAGCAGTCATGTGAGTCCCTCGAGGGCTCCTCAGAGTACAATGCCAAGCTCGACCAGGCCCTCGCTCTTTTAGCCTCCCAAGAGGCCCGTAGGAGTAAAATTGAGTCCAGAATCGAGAATCTTGTGGAGCGCGTGCACGCCTTAGAGGATCGAGTTAACAATGTCACTCCCGAGCCCACCGCTCAAGGCGAATCTACACATAGGGATGAACCTCGGGAGGCTGCTTTGACATATGATGAAAAGCTCGACCTCATCCTCGCTTTCATATCTGCCCAGGCCACTCGAGATGTGGAGATTAAGCTCAGATGTGCTCGACTGGGCACACAAACGGAGATTCTTACAGCACACATCGACTCAATCGAGGCACAAGTCGCCGACCCGCACTTTATGCTTGATACTCAAGCCCGTATGATGAAGCAAATGTGTGAGGCCGAAGAAGAAGATGATGAGCTCCAGCCAGACGTTGATGCTATTTCAGAAGAGGAGATCCATGGGCTTGATTCTCAAGTCCCACCTCCCACCTCCGAGTTGGAGCATCCGTCTTCGAGACCCTTGCACTGTGTTACGAAGTGGGTGGGATTCAATTTGACTTGCTCCACAGATGGGTTTATAATTCCAGAGGTTGACGGCAGAGCTCGAGTGGGAAAAGCTCTATGTCGGTACTTGGCGATTGTTCGTACCCGAGACCACTTCATACAGAACATAGCCACCCGGATCCATTGGGCCTGCCTTCTTGCCACATTTCCTATGCTTCCACTGCTAGAGAATACGAAGGCGTGGCATGATCGCCATTTGTTTCTGGATCCTGGTTGATTCATGTACAGGTTTTGTCAAGCTAATGACGTAAAACAAGCGCTTCTTGGGAGGCAACCCAAGTGATATTTACTGCTTTCTTAGCTAATTTCGTTTATGCATTTTTAGTTTTTACTCTTGAATAATTGGAGTTTTGGGAGTTGTGTGGTTTTTGCTTGTCAGGACCTATCGAGGCTTGGAGCTTGGGCGAAAGGCATGCACTGGACGCTTAGTCTCCTCGAGGCATTTTCAGTTTGCACACCCTTTCCTTTTTATCCTTTTTGAGTTGTTCTTTCTCTTGTCTTTTCTTTTGAGTCTGTTATTCTTGTGTTAGCTGCTAGTATTGGTTCATGATATGAAATTGCTAGGTCCGTTATTTGACTCCCTATTTTGAGTTGAAGCAATGAGGGCATTGCCTCATTTGTAAGTGTGGGGGAGTCCATTTGGATTTTGCATGCTTATGTGGTGAACTGGTCTAGTTTTAGGTTTTTGTGTTGTTGAGCATGGTATTGGTGAATTACAGGATTTGTTGATGAATTTTTGATGAAATTGGGAAGTTGTGATGATGGTTGTGTTGATCATTGCCTCGGTATTTGCTTGATTGCTTTGAGTGACATATATTATTTACCTTGTGAGATTTTGATCCTTACTCTTCTTTCTTGTGAGATATTGGTCATATTCTTGAATGATTAGAACTTGCCTTGAGTTTGTTTGAAAGGAATCGATTAGAGTTTAAAATTGCGAATATGATTGAGGCGTTTTGTTTGATTAGCTCACTTCTGACTTATTCTTTGGTCCTAAATTTATTCCACTAGTAGCCCTTTTGAGCTTAAAACCTTTTCTTGTCAACCTGTTGACTGATTTGTATGATGATTGGGGGATTGGTGGCATTTCTGATTATGGTGGATATTGAGTTGCATTGTTATTTGCTTGACCAGTAAAAAAAAAAGAAAAAAAAAACTTTGAGAGTTCACAAGGCGAATCGAATGGATTCTGCTCCTCTTACTAGTCGATTCATTTTGACAG
>BKCP01004727.1:278027-302447 GCA_008636005.1 Striga asiatica | reverse complement strand
CTCTCGCGCCGTGACAGTGCACCGCGCCGCGGCGACCTCCCTCTTCGCGCCGCGACCTGGACAGAGGCCGCTATCCTTTCCCAGCCTCCACGCCATGAAGACCCCCGCGCCGCGCTGCCTTCTCCCTGCCGTGCCGCGAGCACCATCACGCCTGGACAGAAAGCTCGCCCAGCACATCCTCACGTCGTGGCCAGACCCTCACGCCGCGGCAGATAGCATCCTCGCGCCGCGGCCATGCCTCGCGCCGCGGCAACACCCCACCTCGCACCGTGCCAGAATTCTTCCGCGCTGTGGACCCTTTTCTCTATAAATATGCGTGCGGACATCATGAATAGGATTCATTCTCTCCCTTCTGGGGGTAGAAACCCTAGGGTCGGGAAAAACGACAGAACTCTTTTCTCTGCTTCTTCTCCTTCGTTTTTCTTCTTCTTTTCATTTTTATTTTCCATTTTATTTCTTCTTCTTTTTCTTAGTTAGGGATTAAGCTTGTAATTCGAATTCAACATTTGGACTTGAGATTATTGGTAAGTTTCTTTTCTCTTGTGTTTAATTCATGAATAATGGTTAAATTAGGAGAAATGAATTATTGTGTTGAATTTGATTTACGTAGCTAATTCCTTCTGCTAGGGATAGGGGATGATTGTTCTTGATTAATTTCGTTATTATTGGGCTTTAATCTGTTCATGCTTGTGCGAGTTGCTTTAATTAGGGTTAATTAATTCTGGATTGATAACTTGATATAATCGAAGGGTGACACTTCGATCTTGCAATTGGTATCAATTGAATGTTAATTTGTCGAGTTAGGGTTTGTTGATTCTATATGATTAGTTGATTAAGCACCTTCTAATTGAATTAGCGACTTTTAGAACCGAAAGGGGAGAAGTCGTAGACCTAGGCTCGTATGAGATAGATGATTTCGTAACTGAATAGTCTATTGGTTTTGGATTGAAATACGTACTTGTCGGTAACCCGTCTCTTTTTATGAAAAGTTATTGAGACTGGGATAATTGACATGTGTTGTATGCTCGAGCTAGCTCGTCTATGTTCAATCCCTTGTAACGAAGAGTTATTGGAGCGAACCGCTAGATGTCTAAGCGAGAGTGTCAATCTCGAACCGAATAATTGATTGCCCGGTTTTGCTTAGAACTTGAATAAATTATCTCCGATTCCCTAGCTTCTTTATCGCTTTCTAGTTCGTACTATAGGTTCGTTTTTTTTTTTTGTTCGCTGTTGATTTCTTAGTTGATAATATATTCCTCATTTCTGATTAGAGTGTTTAGGATTTATTTTCTTTTTATGTGTGATTGATACCAAAGCTGAATTCCGAACCGCCTTCCTCGAGAGATCGACCCGAGGTCGGGAGTCATCCTGTACTCGGTAAAAATATAATTTGCTACAACACATTTCGTGGACATGATGAATCTGCACTCTCGAACAATCGGGGAAATTTTCTTGAACTATTGCATTGGTTGTGTGATCATAACCATGAGATTAGGGATGTTGCTTTAACGAATGCTCCTGAAAATCTCAAGTTAACATCACCACGTGTGCAAAAGGATATTGTTTGTGCGATTGCTTCTGAATGTCTAGACGTGATCATATGAAAGATGTTCATAATAATTTCTTTTCAATCTTGGTTGATGAATGTCGAGACATTTCAGTAAAGAAGAAAATGTCGGTTGTGATTCGTTACGTGAAAGATGGTCATGTTTTTGAACATTTTGTTGGTGTCCATCATATTTCCAATACCACTGATCTCTCACTTAAGGCAGCAATTGACCAATTATTCTCAACTCACAGCTTGAGCATATCTAGTTTGAGAGGTCAAGGGTACGACGGAGCTAGTAACATGCGAGGTGAGTACAATAGCCTAAAAGCACTTATTTTGAAAGAGAACCCCAGTGCCTATTATGTTCATTGTTTTGCGCATCAATTGCAATTAGCTCTTGTAGCTACAGCCCAGAAACATCCAAAAATTGAAACTTTTTTCACAGCAGTACTCAAATTGGTTAATGTTGTTGGTGGATCGGCTAAACGAGCCGACCTTATTCGAGAGAGCCAAAGGCTGAAAGTTCTAGAATCACTCAGTATTGGTGAATTATCAACTGGTCGAGGTCTTAATCAAGAAACATCTCTTCGGCGTCTAGGTGATACGCGTTGGGGCTCTCACTACAATTGTTTGATTAAGTTGATTATCATGTTTTCGACCATAGTTGAAGTAGTTGAGCTGATTGCTACGGACACCACAAGCACCGGAACTAGAGGTGACGCTTGTATCTTATTTGAATTTGCATTTCATCTTCATCTCATGAAAAAAATTTTGGGAATTTCAAATGAATTGTCAAAAGCATTACAACGGAAAGATCAAGACATTGTTAATGCCATGAGATTGGTGCATTTGTGTCAAGTTCAGCTCCAAATGATGAGGAATGATGGATGGGATTCTTTGTTTGGAACTGTTTGTTCATTTTGTGAAGCTCATGAGATTATTGTCCCCAATATGGATGAAAAGTTCATAACTCTTGGTCGTTCAGTTGTGAGACAGTAACAAATTTGCATCATTATCGTGTGGAGTTGTTTTATGCTGTCATTGATATGCAACTTCAAGAGCTGAATGATCGTTTTTCTGAGGTAAATAGCGACTTGCTAATTTGTGTCGCATGCTTGTCTCCAAATAGCTCGTTTGATTCTTTTGACAAGGATAAGCTTCTACGACTATGTAAGTATTATCCACTTGATTTTGATGCGATGGACATCTCTGAACTTGATGATCAATTTGACACGTATATTCTTGATATGCGCACCTATGAAGAATTTAAAGGATTACAAGGCATTAGTGATCTAGCAAAAAAAAACTCGTTGAGACTAAAAGCATCATGTGTACCCATTAGTCTACAAGCTTCTCACATTTGCATTAGTTCTTCCTGTGGCGACCGCTACTGTCGAGAGATCATTTTCTGCCATGACTTATGTAAAAAATCGTTTGCGCAACCGGATTGTGGATTAATGGTTGAGTGATTGTCTGATTGCACATATTGAGAAAGATGTATTTGATAACATTGAAAATGATGTAATTATTGAACGCTACCAGAATATGAGAACACGTAGAGAACAATTGTAATGTAACGTTTGTCATTTTTTTTATTTCTTTTATTGAATTATATTGTTGTAATGTGACGTTTGTCATTTTTTTGGTTCTCTTATGAATTATATTGTGCCCCCCTACTTTTAAGTGTCTGCGTCCGCCACTGTCGACGGCGGAGGAGATGGCTGGGACATTGACAGAGACGGTGGATCTCGCCGGCGACAGAGGGAGGAGAGGAAATGTCTGGCCAGCGGCGGGAGATGGACAGTGGCAAGAGGTTGGGACGGCGGCAGGCGACGGTGCTGGGGTTGAAGAGGGTGTCGTGGTGGAGCATCTGTGTGTGTGTATATATTGTGGGATTGTGTGTATGCCTCCTGCGTGTGTGTGTGTGTGTGTGAAATTGGTTAAGGTGTGTGTATTTGTGTGAGAGAGAAAGAATGGGAAGAGTTGCGGTGGGGAAGGTGACGGGTAAGTTGGGGTGTGGGACCCATGTTTGGTGTGTGATGGTGTGTAACGAAAAATTTATCCTTAATTAGTGGTCAAATATGTGTATGTGTATAATAAATTACCATATTGCCATTAATAATTGACCAAGTTTTGATCTACCACCGTGGGCATGTGAGCATTTCTCTCTCTCTCTCTCTCTATATATATATATTACAGTTCGATACATTATTCGAGACTACGACGGTTCATTTTGGTTCGGAACTATGGAGATTTGTAATTGTCTTTAAATATTTTTTGAATGACTATCACTACTATGTAAGTGGCTTTTGGTAACATTGTTATTCTAGCACTTTATAAATTGTTAGTTTATGTATCACATTATTGAACACTTTTGACATTATAAATTTTTTAGATATTGATGTAACACTTTTGTAACAGTTTACTAAAATTAATACTTTTTTACAACACTTTGTATTAAGTAACACTTTAGTGTAACACTTATATATTACATACTATTATAATTATCATTATTAGAAGAAAGACACCTATGAATTACAAAAAGACCTAGACTTGGTCCGATCTGACCCGACCCAGAGCAATTGGGGTTAGCGTTGCAAACGGATCCAATTGAAACGAATATTCAATTATTCGATTTTAATTCGTGAAAATATTCTACTATTCGTATTCGGTTGGATTTTGATAATCAAATATATTTGATTCGAATTTTTTTTTAGAAATTATTTATAAAAATACTTATATATTTTTTAAATATATCTTGTCATTATAATATATGTTTTAAATAAAATATTTTTTTTCAAATAAATTAAATATGATTTTTTAAATATAAATATATTTTTGTTGTTTTAAATTTTATATTTAATATATTCATATATATTATATAAATAAGATATTATATTATATATAATCTATTAAATTATATATAATTATTATTAACGAATAGAATACGTGCAAATTTGAATTTGGATTCGAATAAATTTTGAATACTAACACTATTCTTATTCGAAGTATCGAAGTCAAACTTTTACGAATATTAATCACGAACCGAAAATATTTTATTTATTTACTACCCTATTTGGGCAGGCCAAACCCAAAATGTTTCTAGAATGGGTCGGGCTAGGTCTGGCCCGTTAATTGAATGGGACATGTGGTAATAATCTCGGCCTAGCCTGCCCAGAGCCGTCTCGCTATTTTTTTTATTTATATTATATATATATATATAAGTATATATCTCTATTGTCGCCTTTATATATAAATCTCAAATGCGCTGAGTTTAAGTGGCAGACTCGTGTGCTTCATAAGCTTATTTGACATAAATTGGTACTTCGTATTGACACATGTTCAGGTTTGGTTTTGATCATTAAGCTTGGAAATTACCATAAACAATTTTAGCTTCACTTTTTTCTTAACTTACCATATATTACTCTCACCTTTTTATTTAATTCATATATTAGTTATTATAAATATGTATTCTTTTTATTTTTAAAATTGTATAACTATTTTATTTGTACTAGTAGTCACCCGTGCGATGCACGGGGATATTATTATCTAGAATGTTTTTAAACAACAATTTTGTATATAAATTGTGTTATGCAGGCAATGATCATGATCATAATAATAGACATATAAACACATCATTAATTTGAAAAAGTCATATATTATTGAACACTTCCCTATATACAACATTATTGGTTTGATTCTTTGGCACGTCATCTTCGCCACAAATTAAGATTTTCAAACCTTTTCGGTTAGTGACACGAGAAACAACAACATATAACTGGCCATGACTGAACACTGGTTTCTTAAGAAATAAGCCAACATGAGATAAGGATTGTCCCTGACTCTTGTTTATAGTCATGGCGTAAGAAACCATAATGGGAAACTGTCACCGCTGGAACTTGAAAGGAATTCTAACATCAGAAGGAGTTATGGCCATTCTTGGAATCAACACCTTATCACCAGCATAGTCTCCTGTGAGTATCTTACACTCAAGAACGTGAGTCGATAGCTTTGTCATTACCAATCGTGTCCCATTACACAAACCCATAGAATGATCCATGTTCCGCAACAACATGACTGGAGTTCCAATCTTCAAATACAACTCATGGTTCGGTATTCCGGAACACTTGATACTATTCAAAAACTCAGGCGTATGGAGATCAGACAAAAAATCATTATTAGAATCCGATTTGCACGTATTGTCAGTCTCAAGTACATACGACCATCCAACAAATTCAATGATGTCATGTACTGATTGATAGACTCGACCACATCCAACGTCGGCGCTAATATAGCCCTATCCTTCAAATAACTTGGATCGTCGGGTGCCTATTTATACATTGGATATGTGCTTTCAACTATCTGAGCAATAGGATCATCAGATGGCTGAAGCAAAATGTCCTCGGGTATGTCTATAGGTGCACATCCATCATTCAACCCTCCGATAGTTCCATCTCCGATGTTGGCTATCCAATCTGCAAACCGTGCTAGCTCGTCACGTTCATCCGAATTAGCAAGTCCCTGAAGGCGCATTTTTTCGTAAGCCTAAGCACAGTACAACTCCTCCATATGTCAGAAGAATTAATAGCAGCATTGACTATGTCCTGACGGCTACCCTTTAGAATGATAGGAAGGATTTGTCGAAAATCTCTACAAAAAACAACCGGCTTCCCACCAAACGATTTGTTCAAGTTCAAAGGATTAATTGCTCCCATAATACCCTGCAGCGATGTCTGTACAGCTTCGAAACAATGCTTGTGCATCATTGGTGCTTCATCCCATATTATTAGAGAAGCACGAATTATCAATGGTGGATCTATACATTCCGATATTACTCTCGACTTGATAGTTTCGAAATGCATAGACAGCACCTTCTTCGAATTCATTGATGAAAGTTGGGATGTTGATTGCTTTACTATTCCAGTAATTCGACCTCCCTGAAAAAAAAAAAAAAGAAAAATAATATTAGATATTAGATATTATAATTAACATGATGAGAAAAATGGATAATCATTATTTTTTTATTATGAATTAAACCTCATGTCATGAAAGACAATTTCAAGGATGTTCTTGTAGAATGAGTATTGATTAGTCCTTTGGAAAACTCGAACCACCCTCAACTTGAGCATTGGTCTGTTGATCCTTGTTACTTGCTTGATGTTTCCCCATGCTCTCGCCATTTTTCTGTTTGTATGTGAAATTGTAGTGTGAGATTTTTGTGATACATGATATAGGCTCCGACGTTTATTTTATAGCCATGGGATGAAAGTAGACAACCATTAGATGATAAGATTAGTTAGACTCACGTTAATCTCTCTTGATAAGATTCATTGCACGTGATTTTAATTTCAGAGTTCCAATAAATTCAAACTCTAATATCATGATAAGATTAGTAAAACATGATTTATCATATTGTTAACTCTAGATTTATCCACCGTAGGACTCTGTATTTGTTATGTTTTTTAAATGAATGACATTGAATTCAAATGGAATATATTTCGGTCAATCCAAACACAAATGATTATCACGTTGGTATGGACCGAAATTTTTATGATGATAAGATAAGTGGAAAGTAGTTAAGAAGTGGAGATTTTTGTGTGATAGCATCATTACATAATTACCATCACCATCAATCTTTCCATTAAATTTCGGTCCATACCAACGTGATAAAAAAAAATTCTTGAAAATTTTTTACGTCAAACAAATAATATAATTACGTCAAAAATTTTGTACGTCAAAATTTTAATTCAAACAAATCTTTCCATCTTTTTACGTCAAGATTTTAATAATAATAATTTATATATAACACAAATTAAAATAAATATTATAACCAAATTCATATTTATGAATATATTTCATTATAATAAATTATTGAAAAATCACGCAATATAATTCATTAAATGTGTGTTTGATTTAGTTATTGTTAATTTCGTAAATTTTTTTGTTCAAATAAAAAATACACCAATTTTGAATTCAAATGGAATTCAAAGAGTGATACTCGATCAATAAAAACCTAAAACAATTTTGAAATCAAATTGTAATTTTCAACCTTATCATGTATGAGGATAAGATAAGTGCAAGGTAGTTAAGAAGTGGAGTTTTTTGTGTGATAGCATCGTTACATAATTAACATCTTTCCATTAAATTTCGGTTCATACCAATGGGATACAAAAAAAATTATTGAAAATTTTTTTACGTCAAACAAATCTTTCCATCTTTTTACGTAAAAATTTCAATAATAATAATATATATATAACACAAATTAATATAAATATTATAATCAAAATTCATATTCATATTTATGAATATAATTCATTATGATAAATTATTGAAAAATCACGCAATATAATCTATTAAATGTACTTAATTCAGTTATTGTTAATTCCGTAAATTTTTTTTTATATAATCTTATATTCGAAATATTTGTTAAAATTTGTATTAATTTATATCTTGTATCATGGAATTCTACCAATTTTAAACTAATATACAGTAGAACTCAAAAATTAAATGTTCAAATTTTCACATTCATGCGACATTTAATAAAAAAAATATCCAACGACATTTTATAACGATAACAAATATAATAACACTAAAATTTATTATAGAATTCCGAATTCAATGACATGGAATAAAATTAAAATTCATAATAACCAAATTCTAAATATCATAAATATCTCCTGCTCCTTGCTATGTTGAGGGAAAATATCAACATTTTGAGGGAAAATCCCACCATATTTGATAACATTAGTTCTTCCATAAATTTATAAATATGAATTAAAATATTTTTTAAAATTACATGAATTTGATATTACAAATATAAATATTTACCTGTTCATCATGAAACAGTATATGGAATGCGTTCCAACTCTCCCGTTGGTGATGCGTTTCAACTATTAGGACTGCTTTCAAATGCAAAAAAGGCTTGTTTCTCTTACTCACGGAATCGAGTGTATCCCAGACTGGCGGCATTTATTATCAATGTGTTCTGAAATTTATCTTTTTTTTTTTCTCTGTAAAATTTATCTCGGTTTTTTTTCTCTGTGAATGACGTGAACTTTTTTTTTTCTTTTTCTAAACTGTGAATGACGTGAATTGTTGAGTAGTGGTAGTGCATATGATTTTATACTAAACAATCGTTTTTGAACTAAAGATTCGCATAATTATGTAATAATAATTATGGATCCAATTGTGACTTATCCACATATCCCTATAATATCTTTAATCAATTAATTTTTGAATTAATCATGTAATGATAATTCTGGATCCAATTGTGACTTATCCACAATCCCAATAATATCTCTAATAATAATTATGGATCCAATTGTGACTTATCCACATATCCCTATAATATCTCTAATCAATTAATTTTTGAATTAATCATGTAATGATAATTATGGATCAAATTGTGATTTATCCACAATCCCAATAATATCTCTAATAAACAAATTTTTGAATTGAAGTATGACTGTTTTAAATTTCGTGTATTATAAATGCAGTAAATATGGTTTCTATATTTAGATTGTCAAAATTTTTTTTTGGTCAAAAGTTTCTAAAAAGGTATTTTAACAACAACCTTTTTATATATATATATATATATAGATATAGATTTTATTTTCTATATATGATCTACCAAAATAATCATATTTTAACGATCTTCGATTTGATATCCATATTGCATATATAAAATAAATAATAACTTCCTCTATATTTATATATAAAAATTATTTTATTATCATCTCAATTTAAAATATATCAAATAACAATATAAATTATTTTGTGAAAAAAATAATCATTTTATTATTTTTTTCATAATTTTTAGAAAAAATATGGAAATTAAGTATTACATAAAATAAATTTTATGAAATATTATAAAATATTGTTTTTCAAATTAAATAGATTATAAAAAAAAAACTTAATGTTATTATGTTATTTAAAATAGATAATATGAAAAATATCATAATTAAATATAATAAAATAATTTTGTATTTCATAATTTTAGAAAATAATATATTTCTACTTAAATTTTAAATTATAAATTATATTGATTTAAAATACTTGAAAAATTAATAGACGTGAGACACTGACTCTATAGATATAAAATATAATCACAATACAGTAAAACTTGTTTTGTTATAAAAACAAATCAAATATATGGAGTTATAAATAATATTAGTTTTATTCATATATTATTTTAAAAATATAATTATAAAATATCTTATTTGACAAATTTAGTGTAAAAATACGGGCACCATTCGAATTAATTAGTGTAAAAAATATCTTCTTCGTAGGGAGCTGAGTATAAGACAGACTTCTTGTCAATGGAAAATCTTTTCGATTTTGAAGGTCCATTCGTAGCAGGATGAAAATTACAACTCAATAATTGAACCTTGACATTCAGTATCACTACTGTCACAAAGCGGACTAGCATATACTTACACGTCTATCACTTGGACCATATAGAGCAACACTAGGAGGATAAGAGGAACTGTGCACAGAAAGATAAATTCATCAATCACCCTAATTGTCAAGGACATTCTACAAGGAAGACAAAAGTATGCAGCATAGCAAGAAATAGAATAACATTTCTACAAAGACAGATCAGTAGTAATTACAACTGCACAAACCGGACCTCCAAAATTGCATAGATCTCACATCACTAAGTTTTGGAAAAACAATTTCAATGATGCTGCATGACTCAGCAACATGACGTGTAATCTTTTATGTATACCACCTGTACTAAATTTGTATTTATACAACACTAATTCACATCCTGTACATTTTCTACCGATGAACAAGACTTTGAGTATGAATAATTGCAGCAGCAATGGCGAACGACTGCAAAGTAGACAGAGTCGTCTGGAAATGGATACAGTACAAACCATCCTGAATCATTGTCATTCTGAATATTGGCACATCTTGTTTTGGTCCCTGCAAATGATTAAATGAAGGAATATGGTTAATTGACATTTACAAAATAAAATAAATGATTAAAAGACGAATATCGAAAGTAGAGATGAAATTGCAGAGAACTGAACATTGATAAAAAAACTCAACGATTATATATGATCAGGTTGGATAAATCATATATCAATATGTTCACTTATAGTATCACACATTACAATTTTCGATCGAAGCTAACATGTATAGCATGTTTTTTCAAGGATAGAACAGACACGATAATAACCTATAATGTTATTAATCAAAAGAACATCTCTTAATATAAACGTATACCATTGGAACAATCGCAACAAACACACATTAAATTTAATCAATAATCGGAAACCTTGTCATGTTTTCAGAAGTACTCATCATCCCATTCAGGAAGTATTCAATTCAGCACACAACATCAGAATATGGCAAAAAAGGGGAAAACAAAAACAGAAAGGGAGAAAATAAATGTGTTGACAAACCTGCATAAATAGATCAATTGACTTGCAGTCCCCCATACTATACGAATTTGCACCAGTGGGCCTCATGTTGAGAACCTTTAGTGGGCAGCCCAAATCCCAGCCGCCACAGTCACAAACGCCACCGGAAATCCACCTCTCGACGAGATTTGCAGGCCCAATTCCTCCCGTTTTCGGCCCACCATGAATACCAGCTGGAATCAAAACATCAAAACTTGTTGAGCAATTCCCCATGGGCAAAATCGTCTTTAACGGCATATCCTTTCCCCATTTTTTCAAGAACTTCAACCCCCACCCACCGATGATATCCTCATCACTACTATTATTCTTGAACGTGTCCTTAACTATAATGGCAGCGATTTCTAGCTTCTGCACATACTCGTTTTCACTTTCACATGGGTCCCAAGTAGAATCCTCGAAAATGGCACCAGAAGTTCTCTGGTCAAATGATCTGAAAACTTTTGTCACCTTACTCACCAATCTTTGCCTCCTTTTCCTATAATGATGCGAGATTTTCAGCTCATTTATACAACGATCCTCACTAGAAAGAGACACAACAAACCTAGTCTCCTTAACTTCCGTTGAACTATTCGGACATAACGTGATCGAGGTCGAAACTTTCATCGTGCAAAGGCTTTGAAGCTCGATTTCTTGATCACCAAGTTCTTTCTTTCTTTTTACATTGGAGCAGAAATCGTAAATATAGTCAAAACCATTATCACCTGATGGCTCGACTTTCAACAGGCTAGCAGCATAGATATCCGTTGTATTTTCGATGCTAAAAACATAATAAGGCATCTCGTCTCTCAACTTGCATTGCAACATTCCTTGAAATGAGGCAGCCCTTTTATGCCCAGGTGAGCATGCATAACATTTTTTGCGGTTTAAAATCATTACCTCGTTTTCGGGCTTTGGCAAATTACTCAGTGAGTTTAGGAAATCGGAATAATCTGGATCGAGTAATTTTTTTACCCGGAAATTGGTTGAGCCAGATTTTTTAAGCAAAGGGCTATTCAGGATGCTGTTCATACTCTGGCTACCGGTGAGAATTTCTGGCTTAGCCATATTGTGTGGTCCTATAATTCTGGTTGGGGCTAAATTGCATTAATTAGAGGTGGCTGCTCTTAATGCGTAATAATTCAAGGCAATGCATCCCATACTTTTCCTCAAAAGCTTGCAATATGCTTAGGAATACAACTAAGATGAATACCGTTAGTTTTAGGAAGGAATATGTCCTGCCAACTTGAAATCGATTCTTAACATCGTAACATCTGCTACTGGAGTTTGCTCAAGATCTACTTCATTTACACATGTATTTGTGACTTTCGCCACATTTTCCTCATTTTCACCAACTTTGGGCACATTCATACTAACTCCTAGCTTCAGTTAGGCAAAAAAGCACTCTGGGGTAAAGAAACGAAATCCATATTAGTAAGGTCGTTGTTATGGAATTGATATTCTAGACAAACCTGAAAAAAGGATGAAGCAAAATCCAGGAAAATATGTTAATTAAATTTGGTTTGGAAGGCAATTCCCGGTCCATACAAAAAGAGAACATGATTGTAAGAGCCAGCATTGGAAAAAAAAAAAAAATCGAAGAATATGATATTTATTTGTGATGGAAAAACTTGAACAACATTATATATTTTAAAACAATTGAGACCAAAAATTGACAGGAAACCTAACTAACATTAACGAAAGCAATGATACTGAGGACTGCAGTTTGCTAACCAAGCAAGTATAAAATTTGAATTCACTACAGTCTATATATACTTGCTAATCCACAAAGGCTTATGATATTAGATGCATATGATGCTAAGAGGTGAAACTACACCTAAACCAAGATAAACAAAACAATGGAAGAAGAAAAAAAGAAAGGAATAGACAAATTGATTCAATACCTCAGGTAAACTTCTACTGGAATATATAAAATCAATCTAAAAATCCCAAAAATTACTTCAGAATTTAGATAAATATCGCAAAGGATAGTCACAAAACTCTTCCAATGAACTCCAAAACCTCCTAAACCAATTAATCCAAAAGAGACTTTACTTTATGAAAAGCTCATAAATGCGCAAACTTTAAAACAGTAAAAACATTCAACACAGCGTACAGGCATTAAATGAACTATTTTATCACCTACAACGGTCAAACAATAAAGCGTTAGAACTGTATGTCAATCCAACATTTTGAAACAACGTTCGTCTGATTCATCTTCACACAAAAAGAAAAAAAAATGAAAAAATCATCAAAGAAAAAAAAAAGACCCATTTAATGTCACTCTCCAGCCATACCCACAATCTGTAAAGAAAATTTTAAAACCATATCAAGAAAAACACCGCACGTAAGCTTGAAGTTCAAATTCCGGGAAAATATATATATACATGGGCTTGAAAATGAAAAAAGGAAAGAGAAAAAGAGAAACTTTACCTACTTTCACATGGATGATCTCAAGATTATTATTAAGTTTTCACCTGCCCACCACCCAATCGTCTCAACCCAGAATTTGAAATAACCGATTTTACAAATCACAGTTTGATGCCCAAAGCATAATCACTTGGGATTGGAGACGGAGAATTCGGGGAAGAAAAAAGAAAATGTTGCATAAAATGGCTAAAGCCACTTTTTATTTGTTAGTCTTTTGAAAAATTTGCATGGGTAGGTCCCACATCTCAACATAAATTAATCATCTTGTAATTTCAAATTTTCATGGTCCAATTACAACACAGACCACAGTTCTCGCGGACATATTCTCAGAAACAAAAAAAATAAAAAAATTGGACCTTGCGAAGCAAAGAATGAAAGAAAATGGAAATTGAGGTCAAATAAAACATGTGTTATAATCTGTTCTAAGGGCATGTTTGCAAAGCATTATAAATCAAAAGAGTGATTACACACAACCACTAGATAAACACTATCTAGAAAAGATTAATTTTTTAGTTGTTTGTGGTTCAATATGGACTCAAGATAAGCTTTAGTGGAATAACTATTTCTCTCATTTGGGGTGTTAGATAAGGCCTAGATAATTATGTTTAGAAAATATTAACTTTTTTGTTGTTTGTGGTTTAATATGGGCTCAAGATAAGATTTAGTTAGAATAACTATTTCTCTGGTGTTAGATAAGGCCTAGATAATTATTTAGAATAGTACCACAAAATCTCTTGTGCTTATTTGTCATGTATGAAATCATATGATAAAATTTTGAAATTATCAATTTGCCCTTATATATATACATATATATATATATACATATAGGGATTGGTTCCAATGCATTCCATTATAGTGAGGACGTGAGACTCATTCCTAGCCACAAGATTTAGATCTTGATTTAAATAATAATTTTTTATTTTTATTATTTAATTCTTTATTTTTAATTATTTAAATATTATTATGACCATTCACCGTTGACTCCGGCGTTGACTTTCGGCGAAAATCGTTGACTTCCGGCGTTGACCGTTGACTCCGGCGTTGACTTCCGACGTTGACCGTTGACCATTTGTCTTTTGTTATGTTATTTCTTTCTTGTTAGGTTAGTTGTGTCTTGTTGCTAGGTTAGTTGTTTGTTGTTGCTAGGTTAGTTATTTGTAGCTGCTATGTTAGTTGTCTTTTGTTGCTAGGTTATTTTTTTCTTGCTGCTAGGTTAGTTGTCTTTTGTTGCTAGGTTATTTCTTTCTTGCTGCTAGGTTAGTTGTCTTTTGTTGCTAGGTTATTTCTTTCTTGCTGCTAGGTTAGTTGTCTTTTGTTGCTAGGTTTTTTTTTTTTTTTTTTAAACAAACAACGCCCCGGAAGGGCGGGGGATTGGGCTGGATCCCCAACCTGTGCATAGATCAGGGCCCCAAAAACGGGAGCCCAATAATGTCAACGAACCAGATACAAAGGTCTACATAGTCTGAGAATCAAAACCAAAACCAAAAGAAAAACAAGAAAGAAAAAACCGAAAAACGAAAAAGAAACAAAAAACTACAATATAAAGTCGATCTTCGGGCTAACAGATGCCCGAGATAAATGTCTATACTAATGAAAATAGAAATCCTAAACTAGTGAAAGCGGAACGCTGGATATCCAAGCTGGTCCATCCGTACAAGAGTGCGAAGGCGGAGTGGAGCAGTGTCGGTCTGGAATGTATGTGTGCCTGGTATGGTGGCGCCAAGGCTGGCCAGGTAATCAGCCGGTCTGTTCCCCTCACGGAAAATGTGCGTGATCCTGTGATGGACTGACCGAAGTAGATCTCTAATGCGCATAAGCGGGTGCTGAATCTGCCACGAGCCCTGATGGCCCGAAGTCAGGAGGGTGGCGACAGCCGCAGCATCCAGCTCGATCCATATATGACTAGAGAGGTGGACAGCAATCTGAAGGCCAATCTGTAGTGCCTGAATCTCTGCATCGTAGCTCGAGGAGGCCTGAATGGACGCGTGGAAGGCGGTGATGAGGGCGCCGCTATGGTCCCGAATCAAGCCTCCTCCTCCGGCAACTCCAGTGTGGCGATCAAAGGAGCCATCAGTGTTCAGCTTGACCCACGGAGAGTCAGGTCGAAGCCAAACAACAGCTCTGGCCCGAGGAGGCCGAACAGGCGGTGGTGGGGCCACCATGTAGCGATGCGGTGGCGTGCAGCCTGTCCAGTCTCGGGCCGTGAGCCTGCCCAATGAGATGAGGAGTGAAATGTGTCTCTCAACCTGCAAAACAATGTGAGAAAACATAAAAGTAATATCCCTATGCTTCGCACTATTCCTTTCTGTCCAGGTGAACCAAAGGATCAGACAAGGAATGAGGAAGCCCACGTGTCTAAGGTGTGTGCTCTGTGAGAAAAAACTCAGGAGCTCAAAAAAACTGTATGTGGTGGGTAGGGATATATGAGTCCAAGTGGCAAAATGCTCCCACACTCTCCTCACAATCTCACTCTCTAGAAAAAGGTGGGTAAAGGTCTCAGTCTCATGGCGTCCAGTCTCAGAACAACACACACACCGAGAGGGGAAGGAGATCCCCCTCGCGTGTAGCACAGTATCGACGGGTATCCGGCGCAAGAGAAGGCGCCAAAGGAATACCGAAATAGTAGGCGTAAAAAGGTCACTCCAGATAGCCCCGAAGAGGAGATTAGGCCGATCCCTCAGCCTTATCTGCTCCCAAGCCGAGGTAGTAGAAAACACACCTGATGATGTAAGTCTCCACCTCATGCTATCTGAACCGTCCCCCGAGATAGGGATCTGCTGGATCTGATCTAATAACTGCTCGCTAAAACCCGCACCAGCCCCCAACTCCCTATCAAGCTTCCCCCTATCCCACGACCCGTCCGTCCAGAGGTCGCTCACGAGCAGGTAGGGGGAATGCGACACCTGCCTATCCCTAGACAACGGCCTATCACCTACCCACCACTCATCCCAAACACTGACATCGCCCCCGCCCAAAACCCAAAAGATGTGATCCTGGGCTCGCCTCCCGACCCTAGTGAGGCGCCGCCACTGTCTGCTATCATGATCAACAGCCGTGACCCAACAAGGGTGGTTGGCACGTCTAGGGCAGTACTTGCCGCGAAGGTACTGAGCCCAAAGCGACTTTCCTTCCCTGAAGCGCCACCACAGCTTGTATGAGAAAGCTGTAACAATGTCCCTAAGGCGGCGGATGCCAAGGCCACCCTCTGGGAGGGGGCGGCAGATAGAGTCCCAACTCACCCAGTGAGTACGTCTCCCCCTCCCAGACCCGTCCTCATAACCCCAGAAATAACGAGCCATAATCTGGTCAAGCTCGTCAAGAGTAGACCTAGGGGGGTCGAGGACCATAAGCAAGTGAATCGGAAGAGAGCTAAGAGTGCTCTTGATCAGCGCTAGCCGACCACCGAAAGAAAGATATCTATGCGACCAACCAGAGATCCTGTCGATCATCCTCTGTCTGACGCCCGCAAAGAGCGCTCTCGTGAGGTTGCCCTTATATAAAGGGACCCCGAGGTAGGTAATGGGAAGGTCGCCACGCGCAAAGCCAGTAATGTCGTGGACCCGCTGAGCCCACCTGTCCACGGTGGCAGATGAAAGGATGAAGGTGCTCTTCTGCACACTGACCAGCTGACCGGTGACCAAGCCATAGTGCTCCAAAAGGCGCATAAGCTCGACCAGTCCATCATCATCCGCCCGGGTGAAGATAATGATGTCATCCGCGTAAGAGAGGTGAGAGACGGTAGGACCATAGCCACAGGTGCTATAGGTCATATGGGGAGAGTCGCGGATGAAGCCGTCAAGGCAGCGAGAGAGGTAGTCCGCCGCAAGAACGAAGAGGGAAGGGGAAAGGGGGTCGCCCTGTCTAAGGCCTCTAGAGGAGGGAAAGAAATCGGTGGGGCTGCCATTAATCAGGACCGAGAACGTGCAATGCTCCACACACGCCTCCACAAAGCTGATCCAACGCTCAGGGAATCCCATCCTAGCCAACGCCTCCCTAAGAAACGGCCACTCAACCCTATCATACGCCTTAGCCATGTCTAGCTTCAGCGCGATATTCGGAGCCCGCTTCCAGTCCGCTCGGGAGATGTCGTGGATCATCTCCTGGGCCAGAAGGATGTTATCACTAATGACCCGATCCTTGACGAATCCACTCTGGTTCGGAGAGATGAGAGAGGGGAGAAGAGGGGAAAGACGGCCGTTAAGAATCTTCGAAATGAGCTTGTTGGTCACGTTACACAGGCTGATGGGCCTGTAATCGGACCAAGAGCTCGGGTTGGGTCGTTTGGGGATCAAGACGACAGAGGTAGACGTGAAGGAATCCGGCATCCGGTGGCCGGAGAAAAAATCCAACATCGCCTCCTGGACGTCAGTCTCGACAATATCCCAGCAGACCTGATAGAAGAGGGAGGAGAAACCATCCGGGCCAGAAACGCTGTTGGGATCAATCCCGAATACAGCATCCCTAACCTCCTCCCTGCTCGGGAGCTCACAGAGGCCAATGAGATCGACCGAAGGAGGGATGGTGGGGAAAAAAGAAGCGTTCGGGGCCACGAGGGACCCTCTGTCAGAGGTGAAGAGGGTCTGGAAGTGAGCAACAGCCGACTCCCGAATCTGAGCCTCCTGGGTCAAGGATGACCCATCAGCCTCGATACTATGGATGTACGACTTAGCACGCTTCTGCCTAACGTAGCCCTGGAAGAACCTAGTGTTCCGTTCGCCCTCGGCCACCCAGCGAACGGCCGCCTTCTGCTTCCAGAAGTCCTCCTCCATAAGGAGTCGGAGCTGGTACTCGGCGTGGCAGCGGTGCATGGCGGTCCTATTCTCCGGAGTGGGATCCAGGTCATAGGCCCGCTCAGCCGACGCATGCGCACTCTGAGCTGCAGTAAGGCGGTGATGAAGGTTTCCAAAAACATCCCAGTTCCACTGTCTCAACCGACGCCGCAGTCTGCCGAGCTTCGCCTCGAGATTGCGCATCCCGAAGAGCCCAGTCGGCTGAAGCCAGGAATCCCTGACAGTGTCGTGGAAGGAGTGGTGGCGAACCCACATGTTTTGGAACCTAAAGGAAGCGCGGCGAGGAGTGCTCGAAAAACGACATCTAATGAGGAGGGGTGAATGGTCAGACCCAAATCGAGTGAGGTGCGTGACGGTCGTGACCGCAAACACCTTCGACCACGCTTCAGAAATCAAAGCACGGTCGAGCCTCTCCTTTAGGTCGTCCCTAACCCACGTGAAGGGCTCACCCTCGCATCCAGCATCGAGCAACTCACAGTCCGCCACAGTCTGCGCAAAATCCCACATCTCTCGGGATCTGTCCGTGCGGCCACCCACGCGCTCATCGGGGTGCAGAAAGATGTTGAAATCGCCACTAACCATCCATGGCAATCCCTCCATACTCTCGGCAATCTCACGCAGGGTGTCCCAAAGATCATATCGCCCGACCCTAGTACACTTGGCATAAACCAAGGTGTGATAGATGGGCTCCGGGAGGTGGGCAGCGGAGAGCTCAACGTGAAGCACCTGATCGGTGTCACGGAGGACCCGACAAGTGTAATCACGCGAGTGAAAGAAGAAGATCTTATGCGACATATTACCGACGCCCGAGTGAAAACCAAGGCGACGCGAGTAGTAGTCAAGCGAAGGGTTGCGAATCATTGGCTCAATGAAGCCAACAAAATCGAGTCTGTGGTCACGAATCAGAGAATGGAGGTGAGAGAGGGTAGCCCTGTTCGCCAGGCCACGGCCATTCCAAGTAATGGACGTGACTGACATATCAACTGTCGCGAGAGCCACTGGACATAGTCCGCCTGTGGCGAGGCTGAGTCGCGCTGCGTAAAGCAGGGCGACGTCGAAATGATCCAATAGCAGGGGAGGCAGTCCGCCGCAGCGTGCGCTGTGAGGCTCTGGTCCTCGTATACTGCCTGCCTCGGATGGCGCTCGTGGCCTGTGTGTCGTCTGGCTGAGTAATCTGACCAAGAGCGACACTAGCGGCTTGCCCCATATCCGGGGCTGTCTCCTGTCTGTCATGGTGCACAAAGGCACTAGACGCGAAGCTCTCGCAGGAGACGTCATGCTGAGCGCGGTTAAGCCCGCATGCCTGCTCGGGGATGGGAGAAAGAGGATGTCTAGCCGGCGGGGCAGTCATGTGCTCGCCTCCAGAGGAAGGGTGGGGGCTGGCTATATGCTCAGCTGTGCTCCTAATCTCCGGGGAGAGAGGAGGGACCGACTGATCCCCTTTCGGGGAAGCGGTGGATGCACTAGCCCTCAAATCTAGAGGGCCGCAGTCCGGACTGGATGCACGCAGGGTCTGAGGGTCAGCGTCGCGTGCACTGTCATCGGACAAATGGATGGACTCACCCCTAGTCGAGGCCTTCGGCTGGTCCATATCGTCGACCAGAAGATCATCGTCGTCAAGGAGCGCAAGGTCAGAAATCTTAGGATGGTGACTAGTGGACGGAACGTCCTCATCCTCTGCCTGAGGGGAGAGGACGGCAAAGTACGAGTGATTGGCCTTGAAGGCCGTCTGGATGGTCTGTCTCGGGAGAAAGCCCGTGGACTTAGGCTTTGGCCCCACTATGGCCGACTGCTTAGGCTGGTTAGGATGAGCGTCCTTTCCAGTTTGGGCAGTGGCGTCAAACACAGCCTTGCCCTTGTCCTTAGACCCCTTCGGGGTCTCGGGCGTACGGATAGGGCTTTTGCCCTTTCCCTTGGGGTCCCTTCTGCCGGTGGAGGGCCCTGGCTGAGCGGCGCGATGGCGCTGCGGAAGCGTGGGTCGTGGCTTATTGCCACTAATGTAGCAATCGGCCGCAATGTGACCCACATGGCTGCACAATGTGCAGAACGCGGGGATCTTTTCGTATATCACCCGCTGAAGAAAGGATTCTGAGCCCTGCTCAATTTCGATCTCATGTACAAGCTTCGCTCTGAGATCTATCTCAACACAGAATCGCGCCACGTTAGCCCTCGTCTGAAGGGCCGTGTGGGCATCGATACGAATCGGCTGCCCGATACACTTAGCAAGTGTAGTGATGGCAGCACGGTCGTAGAGGTGGGGTGGGAGGCCGGGAAGACGGCACCAGACGGGGACAATCGGTGCCTCCGTCTTCGGATTAAATCCGACATAGTATTTGAACACCCTAGCTGGGCATCCACACAGATGAATCAAGGTCTTGAGCCAGACCTCATTATAATCCTCAGTGAGGTGGAAAGACACTAACAGGTGGTTAAAGTTAAACCACTTCGATGAAACACTACCCTTAAAACCCAATTTCCGTAATCCAGCAGATATATCTCGAGGGGCGGGGATAGCATATGAAAACTTAAATACCAGGGTGTTATCTAGTTTACCTGCTAGGTCTCCAGATTCGGCGTCGGTGAAACGGGCCTTCACTTTGTTATTCTCCGAGCGGATGATGGTACCGCAGGCATGTTCGTAATTCCCGTTAAATGGGAAATCTTTCGGTGTTGGGCTCGGGGTGCTCGAGCTGCCATATTTTTTCCCCGTAATGGCTTCCCGAAAGGAGAGCGGCCCGATGGAGGTGCCATGGGGTGGCCCGGATGCAGTTGGGGTGATCTTGGGGGTGCCCGTCGAAAGAGTCTCGTGCATAGGATGTCCGGTCGAATGTTCCGCGGTCGACGGCGTTGGGTTTGGGACAACAACCCCGTCTTCCCGCACGTACATGATGTCCAGATTAGAATTTTCGGCCGCAGTCACGGCAACTCGTCTGAGTGGTTTGGTAGGAAAGGTTGAGTTCGGTCGGGGACCAAGTATTCCGTCCGTGGGCATCCCGTTAGGATAGCTGACCTGCTGCGATTTTCCGGTTGGCACAACAGGGCCGGCGCCGGCGACGGCGCCGGTGAGGGCGAGGTGGTCGGAGATTGACTGATGGGTCCCAGTGGCAGCTTGCTGTTGAAGTGAAGTGGTTTCTCGGAGATTGACGGATGTACTGTGATGTTTGGCTGCGGAGGGAGCGGGTTGAATTGTGGGTTGAGAGAGATGAGAGGAGATGGGCTGAACGGCTGGAAGTCCCAAAGACGGGCTAAAAAGATTGGGCTGGGAGTGTTTGATATTGGATCGCATGTGGATTTGTTGAAGTCCCAAAATTGGGTTTGGGTCAATAGGTGTGGGGACGTGTTGGGATTGGGGTGGGGAGTGAGATGTAGGCTGAGAAAGATTATGGTGGGGAATGGCCGGCCCAAAATGGTTTAAGGGAAGGTTGTTGGTTGAATTGGGCCTAGGAAGTTGTGGCCCACCCTTAGTAGTCAAGAGGCCCGTCTGAGAAGTCTTGGCCCGAGTGTATGTCTCCACTTGAAGTGGAAGCTGAGGGTTAAAGCTTACCTGGTCGCCGCCATCAGATAGAGACGATTGAGCAGGGAGGAGCAAGCCCGTCGGCACCAACAAATCTTGGCAACCCTCCGATGGAATAGAGCCGAATTTAATCGAGTGGAGTTGGCCGGTAACCTCCGCTATCTGTGGTGAGTGAGCGGCGTTGCAATTTGCTGCCGTTAGTTCTGTTTGCTTGGGATTTTCTCCGACGACAATCGGGAGCACTGTCGACGGTAACGCCTCAGTCGCGGAGGGTCGAGTTTCTGCAACTGTGTGTCGGTCTACGGGAGCACGCGGAAACTCAGAGGTCCCGGCCAAATTTTCCTCGGCAGTCGAACATATTTCTCCTTCTTCTAAGATGTTTCCTTCTTTCAATGTTGGTGTATGATTTTTTCCGAGAAGGCCTGAGATAGTTGCTCGAACTTCCGGATTTGACAGAAGGATCTCCAAATCCTTAAGGTTCATGGTTGGCCGAAACTGAAAAATAATTAGATGACTTGTAGGGCTAAAAACGGATGAAAGAAAATGGGGAAAAAGTGTGGTGACCCCAGAGGCCGGGGAGGCCGCCGGCGGCGGCGGCCGGTGGGCCGACTGAAGTGGCCAAGGGTGGTGGTTTGTGGTGGTTAACGGTGAGGTTGAGGGCGGTGGAGGAAAAAACTAGAGAGAGAAATCTAGAGAGAGGTGAGAGCATTAGTTACGGTTAGTTGTCTAGGTTTGTTCGTCTTTTGTTAATAGGTTAGTTCTTTCTTGCTGCTAGGTTAGTTGTCTTTTGTTGCTAGGTTATTTCTTTCTTGCTGCTAGGTTAGTTGTCTTTTGTTGCTAGGTTATTTCTTTCTTACTGCTAGGCTAGTTGTTTGATGCTGCTAGGTTAGTTGTCTTAAGTTGCTAGGTTATTTCTTTCTTGCTGCTAGGTTAGTTATCTGTAGTTGCTAGGTTAGTTGTGTTTTGTAAAAACAACGCCCCGGAAGGGCGGGGGATTGGGCTGGATCCCCAACCTGTACATAGATCAAGGCCCCAAAGCCGGGAGCCCAATTATCAACGAGCAAGATACAAAAAGTTTACAGAGTCTCACTAATCAAGATCAAAACCAAAAGAAAAAGCAAAAAAAGAAAAACCGAAAAACAAAAGGAAACAAAAACTACAATATAAAGTCGATCTTCGGGCTAACAGATGCCCGAAATAAATGTCTATACTAATGAAAACAGAAATCCTAAACTAGTGAAAGCGGAAAGCTGGATATCCAAGCTGGTCCATCCGTACAAGAGTGCGAAAGCGGAGTGGAGCAGTGTCGGTCTGGAATGTATGTGTGCCTGGTATGGTGGCGCCAAGGCTGGCCAGGTAATCGGCCGGTCTGTTCCCCTCACGGAATATGTGCGTGATCCTGTGGTGGACTGACTGAAGTAGATCTCTAATGCGCAGAAGCGGGTGCTGAATCTGCCACGATCCCTGATGGCCCGAAGTCAGAAGGGTGGCGACAGCCGCAGCATCCAGCTCGATCCATATATGACTAGAGAGGTGGACAGCAATCTGAAGGCCAATCTGTAGTGCCTGAATCTCTGCATCGTAGCTCGAGGAGGCCTGAATGGACGCGTGGAAGGCGGTGATGAGGGCGCCGCTATGGTCCCGAATCAAGCCTCCTCCTCCGGCAAGTCCAGTGTGGCGATCAAAGGATCCATCAGTGTTCAGCTTGACCCACGGAGAGTCAGGTCGAAACCAAACAACAGCTCTGGCCCGTGGAGGCCGAACAGGCGGTGGTGGGGCCACCATGTAGCGATGCGGTGGCGTGCAGCCTGTCCAGTCTCGGGCCGTGAGCCTGCCCAATGCGGTGAGGAGTGAGATATATCTCGCTACCTGCAAAACAATGTGAGAAAACATAAAAGTAATATCCCTATGCTTCGCACTATTCCTTTCTGTCCAGGTGAACCAAAGGATCAGACAAGGAATGAGGAAGCCCACGTGTCTAAGGTGTGTGCTCTGTGAGAAAAAACTCAGGAGCTCAAAAAAACTGTATGTGGTGGGTAGGGATATATGAGTCCAAGTGGCAAAATGCTCCCACACTCTCCTCACAACCTCACTCTCTAGAAAACGGTGGGTAAAGGTCTCAGTCTCATGGCGTCCAGTCTCAGAACAACACACACACCGAGAGGGGAAGGAGATCCCTCTAGCGTGTAGCACCGTATCGACGGGTATCCGGCGCAAGAGGAGGCGCCAAAGGAACACCGAAATAGTAGGCGTGAAAAGGTCACTCCAGATAGCCCCGAAGAGGAGATTAGGCCGATCCCTCAGCCTTATCTGCTCCCAAGCCGAGGTAGTAGAAAACACACCTGATGATGTAAGTCTCCACCTCATGCTATCTGGACCGTCCCCCGAGATAGGGATCTGTTGGATCTGATCTAGTAACTGCTCGCTAAAACCCGCACCAGCCCCCAACTCCCTATCAAGCTTCCCCCTATCCCACGACCCGCCCGTCCATAGGTCGCTCACGAGCAGGTAGGGGGAATGCGACACCTGCCTATTCCTAGACAACGGCCTATCACCTACCCACCACTCATCCCAGACACTGACATCGCCCCCGCCCAAAACCCAAAAGATGTGATCCTGGGCTCGCCTCCCGACCCTAGTGAGGCGCCGCCACTGTCTGCTATCATGATCAACAGCCGTGACCCAACAAGGGTGGTTGGCACGTCTAGGGCAGTACTTGCCGCGAAGGTACTG
>BKCP01004727.1:264904-277847 GCA_008636005.1 Striga asiatica | reverse complement strand
TTATTTCTTTCTTGCTGCTAGGTTAGTTGTCTTTTATTGTTAGGTTATGTTATTTCTTTTCGCTGCTAGGTTAGTTGTCTTTTGTTGCTAGGTTCTTTCTTTCTTGCTGCTAGGTTGTCTTTTATTGTTAGGTTATGTTATTTCTTTTCGCTGCTAGGTTAGTTGTCTTTTGTTGCTAGGTTATTTCTTTCTTGCTGCTAGGTTAGTTGTGTTTTGTTGCTTTAGTTGTGTTTTGTTGCTAGGTTAGTTGTCTTTGTTGCTAGTTTAGTTGTTCTTTCTTGCTGCTAGGTTAGTTGTGTTTTGTTGTTAGGTTAGTTGTCTGATGCTGCTAAGTTAGTTGTGTTTTGTTCTTTCTTGCTGCTAGGTTAGTTGTGTTTTGTTGCTAGGTTAGTTGTCTGATGCTGCTAAGTTAGTTGTGTTTTGTTGCTAGGTTAGTTGTCTGATGTTGCTAAGTTAGTTGTATTTTTTTTTATAAAAAAATTGTAACCCATAGGATTTGAACCTGGTACCTCATGGACGCAAGACAAGCAATGCAACCACTACACCACTCAAGGTTGAGTGTTTTTTGTTGCTAGGTTTATTTATTTCAATACAACGGGTCAATGCCGGAAGTCAACGGTCAACGCCGAAAGTCAATGGTCAACGCCGAAAGTCAACGGTCAACGCCGGAGTCAACGGTCAACGCCGGAGTCAACGGTCAACTATTTTATTATTTAATTAATGTATATTTTAATTGATTTTGATCTAGACAAAATGAGTGGCTAAGATTGAGTCTCACGTACTCATTTTAAGGAGTGGTCTCATTGGATCCATCCCCTATACATATATACATATATATATATATATATTTTATATGAATGGAGTGTAAAATTTTAGAGGGTATAATAATAAATTAAAAAACTTATTATTTGGTGAAGATAAACAATCTTAGCCCAAGCCCCGTTAATGATTTTCTCTACTATGCTAGATTAATTCTTTGGCCAAAAGATTAATTCTTGGCCCGCAGTAATTGTGTAGGGCCGTTTTCTTTGACTGCAAATAAGAGCATATAAGCCTAGATAACTTTTCTTATAAAGGCTTTTAATGGCTTGCAAACAAGGCCTAAGATTATAAAATCGTAAAAGAGAAATTTTCATCTATCCTACAAGATTTAGATTTATTTGTGATTTTGCAGCTACTATGAATTTAATTGCATATGTACCTAAACCTATTGAATTAATTGGAGATTTAATTGATTTTAGTTACTATACAAAAAAACGTTGACTCATAAGAGAGAGAAAGAAAAATAAATAACTTATTCATTTAATTCCTTAATTCGCGCAACTGGAATTCTTTAATTCACGCAGCTCTCAGGTGGTATATATTGAGTTTATGTTAGTATATATTCAGTATATGTGCGCAACTGGAATTTCTTAATTCACGCAGCCGTCAGGTGGTATATATTGCGTTTATGTTAGTATATGTTGCAATGAAAAAAATGTCTTCCTTCAAAAAATTATGTGTTCCTTTTTTTTTTTTTTTTACTTTTATAAATAAAAGTATATAGAGTTTATAAACATATTATAACAGATTACTTATATTCCTTATACAAAAAAATCTTCTAAATATACAGAACATATACTAAACATATACTCCATATATACACAACATATACCCGCAACATAACCCGCCACATATACAAAATGAAAACTATCTATCAACGAATCAAGCACATCAAGTGTTCGACAATAAATCTTATATTATAGAGAACATATACTCCATATATACACAATATATAGCCGCAACATATACAAAATGAAGCATATCTATCAACGAATCAAGCACATCAAGTGTTCAACAATTATCCTCTAAGAAGTTTTTCATTCAAACTTCAATCATGACCTTGAATTTGTCTCAAACAAAAAGGTCTTGGATTATCCTCTGTCGCGGATTTTCATCTCCGCCAAGCCTTGGCCGCCACAGCAGGCGTCCTCTCGCTGGAATTCCATTGGCGGTCAAAACACCATTTTTTTTTTACCACGTCCGCCATTAATGGCGGACTCGCGAGCCCTGGCTGGCCGCAAAAACAAATTCAAGGGAATCGATAATGATGATGAACTCTTGGACGCCAATACATTCAACAAATAAAAAAGACAAACCAAAAAGTACCCTTCTTTGTGCAAAAACAAATTCAAGGGAATCGATAATGGTGGTGAACTCTTGGACGCCAATACATTCAACAAATAAAAAAGACAAACCAAAAAGTACCCTTCTTTGTGCAAAAACAAATTCAAGGGAATCGATAATGGTGGTGAACTCTTGGACGCCAATACCTTCAACAAATAAAAAACACAAACTAAAAAATACCCTTCTTTGACGATTTTGAGATCGGGAATTTCAATTCCCAAATTTTGCAAACAGATAATAATGAACAGAACCAAATTAATTCTAAATTAATTTTTATTAATTTCAATTCCCAGATTGAATTGTTCAAGCAAATCCGAAAGGAGACGTGTGAAGAAGAGAACGAGAGGAGGGAGAGGAGAGAGACGTAATTGATGGAATGTTACCATGTAAATAGGAAATCAGCTTTTTAGGCATATATGCAAATAAATAGAACAAATTTAGTTAATTTGTAAATAATTATATAGGGAATGTAATTATGTAATATTTTTAGATTGTTTAAGTGGGGGATGTAATTTTCTCAAAATAAAAAGCTTTTGTTTTTCGTCTTCTTTTGATTGATTCAAGAGAAGAGATCATCTATGATTATTTTTTGTGTTGTTTTGTTAATCCTTTAACAAATACAGTCTGAAAGTGTGAAATTGCTATTAGTATAAAAAATTTCCTACTGTTTATAATGTCAAGTACTGTTAGAGGTGGCTAAAACCCGGGACCCGCCCTGGCGGTCGTGCGGGCAGTGGCGTAGCCAGGATTAAATACTATCCCGGGCTTGTTTAGTTAATGACAAGAGTTGAAGAACCACATTTTTTATTCTAATTATTTCATTTCATCTTTTTTTTAATAATAAAATTATTGATTAATATTGCATTTTTTTTTATCTACAAGGAAGAACACCATTTTTTTTCTAATTATCTTAACTCATTCAAAAAATAATAATTAATTATGAATATATTTGTTCTTTGTTCATCTTACAAAGATAAACAAGTATCAGTCTAAGTATATCCAAAACAACATATATATTTTTTCTTGAATAATTATTTGAAAGGTAAGTGCATTGTTACTTTTATTTAAAATGTATATTTATAACAAAAGATAAGAATTAAACTTAAATTTTAACTTTGAATATTATTATCTATGTTTTTATAAACTAGGTGAAAAACAATAAAGTTTCTGTTTTCATAAACTACGTGAAAAAGCTAAAAACACTTGTCCATGATTTAGATAATTAAATATATTGTTTAATCATTCATATAAATATAATATATTTTATCACATTATTTTACATCGAAACGACCTTCATAACAATAAAATAAAATTTTAAAATTATTTATTTCATATTCATTTACACTATCAAATTTCACTATTTACTATACGAAGAGAAATTTTCGAAAATACATAGAAAAAATATACCAATTGCTTTTACAGAAATTTTCAAACAATTAAAAAACAATTAAAAAAATTTAAAAAGAAAATAAAAAATGTAGTTTTTCCCGGGCCAGACCGTACCCGGCCCGACCAGCCGGGCCAGGGTCGAAAAAAACAAGGCCCTTGATGGGCCCAGTAAGTATCCGAGCCGAGTCCGGACCCATGGTCAACGCGCTTGACCGGGCAGGGTCCGGCCGAGCGGACTGTGACCATGTCTAATATATACAATATATATGGGAGCGACTACATACCAAGACGACATCATTCTGTTTGTTTTAACATAAGTCATTCGATATTAGCATTCATTTCGGCTTGTAGGTGATGTACATTACCAATATGTATACTACTGTAGACAAGTTTTTTCAATAATAAGTAAACAACAAATATATTAAAACATCAGTATAACCTCTATAAATTAATACTCGGTAATTAATAATCACTCTAAAATAATATTTTCTCACAGTCCCGACTTGGGCCAATATAAAAAATTGTAAATTTTAATAAAATAATAAGACAATAATTTTCAGAAAGGCCCTTTATAAATATATAATCCCATCAAAATCATAAATTAATAATTCTCTAAAATTACAAATATAATTAAGGCAATTTAGTAAAATATGAATCTATTGTGTTTTGTTTCTTCATGAAATTCAAATCTAAATTGATTTACTTCTTAAGTTTTTTCATTGCATTCAAAAGATCTAGTGTCATACTCTCAAGCTGCAACAAAAAGTTGTGAAGAGTTGTGACTGCCATTAGTGCTTCCTTCCGTGTGATTGGTTCCAAAGATACTGAATCATCAACTTCATCCTCAACAGAATTTCCAATAACACTATCCACAATTTTTGCTAAGCTTTGAACCTCTCAACATCCATTATGTTCAAGTAACACCCTCCTACTATTACTTGACTTAATAAAATCATAGTAAAATTTTTGCGCTTTATAATTTGAAAACACTTATTTATTTTTCGAAGAACTCTTACTAATTTTTCGAAAACACATTATCTTTTTCGCGAGATGTTACTAAACTTACTCACTTACTCTTTATATCTCAAGACATTTAAACAATCATGCATACAACCAAACCAAGTCATACTAAAATTAAACATGCATAGTCATATGTCTCATAATCTAAATACAAGTCTGAAAATGCGGAAGCTGACATAGTTCGAAATCATATTCAAACACACACACACAATTCGCAACATATTCGAATAATCTCATGACATGATTTTCAAAATCTCCACTTGCTTTTAGACCACCACCACCATGCTCGCTCACGCGCCACGCTAGACTCTATCACCTAAAAAAGATAGATAGTGGGGGCATGAGCATAAAGTCCACGTGCTCTGCAGAAACTAGCACTGAATAAACATCAACATTAATAGCAATAAAATGAAATAAGCATATATGCAACTGAACTGAACTGAATTGAACTTGCTTATTAACTCCCGGACACTACTCGGTAATCATGTGCACAATCTGATGGAACATTAAGGCACGCTCGCTTCCACCAGAACCTAGGATGGTAATTAAGGTACGATCATCTCCACCCAGGTGATATAACTTTTTCTCACTAAGAGAACTCTACATACATACCTCAGACATGGTAAAGCGATTACAGACAATGTAATACCAAGTATGGGGTCCCCACCTAATAGCTGATAATGCAAATGCTAGAAAATGATGCGCAACTGGCGGAGGATCGACTCTCCTCAACCAACAAAAATATTTAAGCAAATATATTCTAAGTCAGCTCAACTAGAAAAAGCTCGATTCTTAATAACTGATCTTACTAGTTGTCCGCTCGCTTGGTTAAATCATCTATCTCATTTTGTAGTCTAACTTTAACGGTTTTCCAAATTAATGAAATATACGAGCTAAGTTAAACAATTTCTATCTTGAGGCAGTCTAAGGTTCTCGGATAATTCCTAAGTCCGGAACTAATTTTCTGACTTAACTTAGACTGACTCGGCTCAAAAAATGCTTAAGTCTCGGCTCACGCTCAAACTGAAAAATCTCGAACTGCCTGGGCTTGCCCGGACCAGTTCGACTGGATTGGACTAGCAGTTCACTCGTGAACCGGCTGGTCGCTTGATGGCTAGGTGCAGCCCGGTTCGACCGCGGTCAGGGTCCACTGGCACGGCAGCTCACGGGCACACGCGGACTTTGCTGGCACGAACTTGCCGGCGCACGGACTTTATAAGATGTGCCACGGCCACTGGCAGGGCTGGCGAGCGTTCGACGCACTGGCAGGGTTGGCAAGCGCACGGGCGTGGGACTCCTAGTGCATGAGAACACACTCGGGTGGCTCAGCGACGAGGCGCTGCGACGGCACGGCTCCAAGCGACAAGCGCAGACAGGGTCTCGTACAAACAGAGGCTCGCGCGCGCGGCGATTGATGCGCGCTGACTAACTGCGGCGTACGCCGCGAGGCGTGCTGGGACCTCATGCGCGCGGGCGCTGCTGCAGCGAGGCGCGCGACACTCGTGATGAAGGATCGTGTGTTTTCCCAACTCGATTGTCTCGAACCAAGCTTTGCCACGGCTTGTCCTTCGACGATAGGTGTGGACGACTCGGTTATTAGCCTTATCTTCTCACGATTTTGAGATGGTTCGGGTCTTAACCTCGCCAACTCGGTTTGTATGATAAAACTCTCACGAATTCTAAACACAGGGTTTTGTTCTCACGAACGATTTTCTATTACTTTTCCATTCTAATTTCGAATGGTACATAGGTGGGTATTTATAGATACCATCTAGATCTAATCCTAGTCTAAGAAGATCTCCTAATGCAAGTAAATAAATAAATCCTAAGGCAACTAAATATCTAATATCCTAATCTAAACCAAACTCCTAACATGCTAAGGAAAGCTATTAAAACATGTGGGAAAGTATCAAGAATAATCTAGAGAAGATTCAGCTCAAAAAGATCTCTAGAAGCCTTGGTTCCTTGCTCGGCAAGTCACCCGCGCGACGTGGTCTGCCTGCGCGTGCGCCCGTCTGCGCGTGGCCCCGCGCGCCACTGTGCGCCTGCGCGCTGTCTGCGCGTCCATGCGTGCGTGCTGCGCGTGTTGTGCACCCGGCTAGCGTGCCTTCCACTCCTTCGAGCCACTTGATGCTTTGGCCATCCCCACCACGTTTCACTCCTTCGATGTGCATCCCGAAACCTCCGATGGCGCGTCCGTTTGAGGCGTGGTCTCGCCCATGCACGTCTAGGCCGTCGCGTGTGTTCGCACCTAAATGTAGCCCACCTACGGACCACCTTCTCATGTGCCCTCGCGCACCTCCATGTGCAACCTTCATTGGCAACTCTTGTGCTCGACCGGATTACTTTCGCTAAGCCCAGGCCCATACGTCTACGTCGTGTCCATACTTGAGAAGCTCGGTCTCGGGTGCTCGTCCTCGTCACTCTTGCCTTGGTCGACCTTCGCGTGGCGCTCGACCCTCTTGAGCTTGACGTCGCGTGCTCGTCATCGACTCTTTTTCCCGCACGTGTCCACGGCTCATGTCGCTCCTCTCGTGCTTGTGTGCCTCGGATACGGGCTCGTACTCGTCTCTTAGGCCATGCATACGTGGTTTTGGCCCTTTCTTCGGCCTTTTCGGGTCGTTCCGGCCCTTGGTCCTCAGCGTGCTCGGGCCTCGAAACCCACATCTTCATCAACTCATCAGCCTGCTGCGCGGGGGCTGCGGCTCGCCGGCAGGTTGACGACTTTTCTGGCAACCCAGCGTTCAATATGATCCTTATGACGTCTAAAGCCCCTTAGGCTATTATGGCTCGGGTAAATATGCACGAAATTTAAAATTTCCCGGTACCTAAAAACGGGTCGATCTAGGGTTCTAGTTCTCCAAACAACCTAACTCATTTCAAGCCGAAACTTTAGGCATAGACTCATCACTATGCATAAGGATATAATATCTACAAACCTCAACTAGGTCCCATCATATCAAGCATCTAAAAATATACCAATTTATGGCTTAAGTCCCGATTTTTTAAACCCTATCAAAGGACTTCCAAATATCCTCAAATTTTAAACACAACCTCAACATGATATTTAAGATTTTTAGGCAAAATATCTTAGTAAGAATACATCTCTAACTCAAATTTTATAAAATAGCCATTTTAAATCCAGATCTAGATTTCTAGTTCACATAGCAAATGATCTCCAAAAATCCTAAAATTTAAACCTCAGGGTCAAGAAAAATATTCTAATATTTTAGGAATTTAAATCACATAATTAGCACTTATACAACTCGATCTCCAAAAATCAATCATTTTATTTCCTTAAATTTTGGTCTCACATATCTACTTCATTTTCTTGATTTTATAATTTTTAAAATACTTTATAAATTAGATGTAAGCCATTGGAGGGGGTTTTGATAGATCTACCTTCTTCGTGACTTAGATTGGGAAAAGGAAGAAGGCAAGAGGCTTGGCGCGGTCGGATCTGGGCTGTTGGGCGCTGGATCTGGATGTCTCGGCACTGGAGCGTGTGCATCTGGAGCTGGGAGCTACGGGTGGTCTCAGAACTAGAAGCTGGGCTTCGAACTTGCAGGGAGCTGGCGTGCAGGAGCTGGATGCGTGACGGCTGCTTGGCTGGACGCTGGCGTGCGGACAGAGGCTCAGCTGAGAGCTGGGCGGCAAGGGACTCGGGTCGTCGGGCTACTGCTCGTCTGAGGCACGGCTGGGAGCTCTCGGCTGGGGCTAGGCGCGTGCGGTGGATCCAAGATCGGGTATTGAAGGGGCCAAAATTTTTTGAGCAAAGGCTAGGGATTTTTTTAGTGGCTAAGGAAATTTGGGACTTGGAAAATTTGCTTGGCTAAGAAGAGGAAGTTTGGACTAAGACAAGGAAATATTGCTTGAAAATGCAGAGGAAAAATGAAGACTAATAGGGTGTGGTTCTTTATATAATGCTAGGGTTATGATTAGGGTTAGGGGACAAGAAGTGCAAAAGCAAAGGTACATGCTTGGTAGGTGAGCATTTAATGAAATTTAAACTTTAGTCTTGACCACCGAGTACATAAACCCTAATGTACTAAGCTTGGGCCAATGGATTAAAATTTGGATTGGGCTTCTAGCACTAAAACTTGGGCCTCGGAAATGGGCTCGGCCATTGGTTTGAGTGGGCTAGAAAATTGGGCTAACCATTGGGCCGTGTCATTGGCTCGGGCGCGCGCGGAAATTGGGCTTGGGAATGATGGGCTCGGCCATTGGGCCGTGACATTGGGCCTTGGGCTTGGGCCGAGGCCTCGGCTCGACCGGGCTTCGACTCTATTTAATTTCTCAAATTATCTAACGCTCGGTTTCAGATTAAAAATGGCCAAGTTCACGGCCATTTTCCTTAGAAAAATGAAATTGATACTTAGGCTAAACTAAATTCAATTTCGAAAATAAAATTGAACGAATCCTCCATGGTTTAGACTTGGGATTTATAAATAAATTTAATGCTCGAAAAATAAATAGAACTTAGAATAAATAAAACTTGCTATTTATGAAACTAAAGTCGAGCTCATATATAATAAAAAAGGTTCGAGGCATTACAGTTCACCTGGGTAATCTAATAAGTGATTGGCATCCATTTTGTTGTGGTAACACATATCATTAATCATTTTCTCAAGTTCACAAGTGCTTTCTTCAAAAGCCACTTCATTAGAGCTACTTAATGTTGCTTCATCCCCCAAACGAATTTTGCAATGTCGGAAACAATTTGATATTGTCTCTTGTTGGACACTTACCGTCCAAGCTGATAGTGCAAGAATGAGGGCATCTAAAACATTAATCTTTTCTGGATCAGATTGTCCAATCCCAAAGCCTTCCAATGTCATCCGGTAAAATCGCTTGCGGTAATACATCTTGAAATTTCATCGTCACATGGTTGGATTTTTTATGTCATGTTAGGTGGGGAAAAAAAAGCAACTCCACGTTTTTCAGTCCTTCAACATTTCTTGGATGCGTTGGACAATTATCTACCACCAACAAAGTTCTTCTACCATGCATTTTTTGGTCTAGCCAACGAACATGTTCTTCAAAAAGCACGTTAGTCATCATGCCCTTTTATTGGCACGATATTGACAGTTCAAACCATTCATATTGACATTCTTAAAGCAACGTGGCTTTGCAAACTTTCCAATAATCCATAGGGGAACTTTTCTAATCCATCCTCATTGCAACAAATAACAATTGTAAGACTTTCTTTGTCTTGTTTTCTTCCTTCAAGTTGCTTTGTTGCAAGAGAATGATCAACTTGTAATCTGTAAAACAAACCAGTCTCATCCATATTGAAAGCATCTTACTTACGAAACTCGTCTATTTTTTCCCTTATACACTCCAATTTCTGCTCCATGTCCTGTATGTCAACCGAACCACTTTCTCCAAAACGATGGAATGACTTGATACCATGTCTCAGCTTGAACATCTCAACCCAACCTAACGAAAGTCTGTGCTCAGAAGGCTGTTGCGGGTATAAAAGTTTCATCGTCCCCTTTGCCTTCTCCTAAATTTGCTCTCTAGTAATATTTACACTGCCCTGGTATTGAAGAAACCACTAATAAATTACCTTCTCCATCTCTGGAAAATTTGCTAGTTTGTGCCATTTAATATCCTCTCCTTTGTTAGCCAAAAAATACTCAACTGATATCTTGATAGTGTTTGGTATTGTATCTTGACTAACATTCAAATGATATTTTTCATCAAGCCATTGTTGTATTTCTTTTTGAGTGATTGTGGGGTGATCTCTCTCCTATACTCACATAATGCTTTTCGTATTTGATCGGCCATGGTTGATTTTTGAACCCCTTTTAGATGAGACACCATTGTTGGATAAGAAAACTACACCAAACATATTGTTGTTATCAATTTTCGCAACAACGATTGTTTAAAGCGAGATGAGATAAAAAGGAACTTTTCATTAATCCTTATATGAGGTGCCGGACTGTAAGGTCAGTTCGCCTTCGTTCTTTTGTACTGTATTGTGGGATCAGCCAAAAGATCCTGCTGAAATGGACCTCCCTTCTATTTATAGCGGTTGTACTACATTCTACTGTGCGTGTGTGTAGTACAACTGCGTGTAATACAAAATCTTTTCTAAATTTGGCAATTATTCCTTCATTAAATGTGTAATGATTGACTGCGAATCTCGAAGGGCATCAGATCAGGGCTGAACTGACGCGTGTACCCGACAACAAGGTAGTTAGGAGCCTCGTCCATAATAAATGCGCCACTTCTCTTAGCCGAGCCGGTACGGTGCTCGGCAGTGACAGTGCTCGTCTGTGACCAGACTGGTCTCTGTATGTCGTGAATGTCAGTGTTGATGCTAAAAAATGTCAGCAACAGGGGTGAACCGTACATTACTCGGGTACTTTGTTCACAAAAATAAACATATGACTTTTGCTATACAAAATCAAGAAAAGCCCAATAAGGAAGCTGAAGTTTTATATTTCTTGATATTTTGGGAAAAATCCCTCTTTTTCTCTCTCTTCCGAGATTTCATTTGGATAAGGTGGTATCCCCTCTACAATCATGGTAGCCAAACATATATAGCCTCACATGTGGACAAGAAATAATCAGGAATAAAATAATACAAATGATATTTTAATGTGTTAGATTATTATTTTTATTAATCGTAGCCAAATTGGGTATCACCCATAGGTCCCCGAGTTTAGGACATGTTCTGGATAGAACTGTTCTGAAGTCGCGTTTATTTTCAATTTGGCAGTGCTTATGCTTGTAGTCTTTTGAGCTTGGGGCTCTTTACGCTATAATAAATGACGTTTGCGTGATACATAAGATCGCGTTTTTATCTTATCGGCGTTTGCAAGTAAATGCGCATTGATATGAAATTTCTGGGTGCTTTGGGACCCTTGTACGCTTTGTCGATTTTTTTAGGCTTTGGCCTGACGAATTTGTGTTAGTTGCGCTCTTCTGCACTTTGACGAGTGTGAGTCAGTGGAACGGATAGACAATCCTTTGGGATTTCTATTGAATGGGGCCTAAATGGCCTAGTCGGGTAATTTGGTACCCGATTTTGCGATTTGTGCAATGCGAATAGTTTGTTAGTTTTGTGTAAAGATGGTAATGGTATGGATTTGTGCGGGCACTCGAGCCCCTTGGATTTTTAGCGATTGATATGAAGACGCTCGCTAATATGATTTGCTTGGTGGTTCTGAGTTGTATTTGGATGATTCTAACATTAATTTATGTGACCGTTTTAGTACTTTATGTTGACCTGTTCGGATAATTTGACATCAGGTCTTTGGCCTTGTTTCTCGTAGGAATACATTTTTGGATACTAGACATGAGTGAGCTTTGAGCTTTTTGTCTAAGTGAGCTTTTAGCTTTTTGTGCCATGCATGAGTGTATGTGTAATGCGAGCATGTGATGAATGCGTGAGTTTATGATAAATGTATGTGATGGATGTTTGATGCTCTTAGTGCGTTGAATCTTCTATGTTATGCGAATGAATGTCTTTCCTGGACTAGTTAGCGTTGTCCGGTTGTGGGGTCGATTATCTCCGTATGATTTCGTTCATTCTGCACTGGATAAATTTACGCTATCCAGTCGCTTACCCTTATTGGGTTTTATTTGTTTTGCGCCAGATATATTTATATTGTCCGGACTTTTTACCTTAACGAGGTCATATTTTAACGCCAAACAAATTTACGTTGCCCGGTCATTTTAATTTTGCGCCGGCCGGCCTTATTACCCTAATGGAGTATCATTAGTTACGCCAGACAAATTTACGTTGTCCGGTCGTTTTACCCTAATGGGTTTTCATTCGTTTTTTGCGGCTCGTAGTTTTATGGCATTGCGGCCTCGTGGCTCATAGGTTCAATCGGAAACGAGGCTCTACGACGATGAAATTTGGATGTCGACTCAGCCGGAGTCAAGACTCTACGGCGAGAAATAATAGATGTCGACTCAGTCGGAGTCGGGACTCTACGGCGAGGAAATATAAGTGTCGACTCAGCCAGAGTCGAGGCTCTACAGAGAGGAAATACAAATGTCGACTTAGCCGGTGTCGAGACTCTACGGCGAGGAAATATAGATGTCGACTCAGCTGGAGTCGAACTCTACAGCGAGGAAATATAGATGTCGACTCAGCTGAGTCGAGGCTCTACGGCGAGATAATATAAATTTCGACTCAGCCGGAGTCGAGACTCTACGGCGAAGAAGTATAAATGTCTACTAAGCCAGAGTAGAGACTCTACGGCGAGGAAAGGTAAACGTCGGCCCGGCAGAGGAGGGGCTCGTCGGCGGGCTAGGTGGAGATGTCGGCCTGGCCGGAGCGATGGCTCAACGGCGGGCGAAATAATGAGGTCGGCCCGTGCAGAGTAGGGGCTCGTCGACGGGCTAGGTA
>BKCP01004727.1:243288-264638 GCA_008636005.1 Striga asiatica | reverse complement strand
TTATGTATACATATGTGCACATATTTATCTTTTATGTATATATGTATACATATATGTATGTATGTATATATTTATAATGAAATTGAGAGTAGGATTACCTTCGGCTAGTACAGAGTGTAGGCCTAAGAATATTACTGTCTGGGAAAGTCGGTTCTTCTTTTGCTCCTATTCTTCAGGTTCATAATGAGCTCCTCGACTTCGAGATCTTGATCGCTTGTCAGTCGGGATGCTATCATCCCTAATCCTATTTATTACATCTACTCAGTCTATTACAACGTTTTTAGGGCCTAATTCTATTACATTTTTTACTAGTACAGTTATCAGTAATGATAAGGAGCCAACTGTTGGCTCCGATATGGAGCCAACAACCAATGGGACAGCTCCATGTGGGGTTGTTCCACATGACTTGGGACAGCCCCATATCGAGTTGTCCCATTAGTTGTTGACTCCTTAGCATTATTGGTACAGTTTTATGCCCAGGCATTCACTATTGGGCCCAAGACTTTTACATTTCCTAATCAACATTATTAAGTCCACTGAGAAGTGCATATCTGTATTTATTACTAGGCCTGCAATTCATCGCGATTCCCCCAAAATTTTTTACATACACGCTGTAAGAGGAGATCTGGTTCTTTTACCAGTCACCACACACATCGAAATCGTTCACGCTTGATGCTCAAATCGGCTTCAATGGAGAAAACCAACTGAGATTTGGGTTTTAAGGCGTTCGAATCTGAAGAACTGCATTCAGTTTCTGGCTGGAAGAGAAGAGGTACCTCTATCAGTCTGCCGCGACTCGGAGACTCCATCCCACCATTCGGGTCGATTTTGAGCCCGACCGTGAGCCGGCCCGTCAGTTTCGAGGTTGATGGTTTGGCTTTGGCCCTGAAGGATAAGCGGTGGTTCGGCATCCGTGGGGTCGTCGGCACGGCGAGGGCGGCTGCAGCGTGGAGGGAGGTCGGCGATTTGGGATTCGGCTACCCGGTTTGACAGACCGAGTAGAGATGCTCGATATGTTCGAGGTCGATCGTCACGGATTTAGGCCGTTGGTGGTCGCGGATTCGGCTGTTCGGCCCGTCTATGGTAGGGAGATCCGAGCGGGCCGTCTGTGATGTAGGATCCGTGTTCGGCCCGCATATGGTGGTTGGTTTCGACCCGCGGTCGGTTGTAGATTCGGCCCGCGGAGGTGGATGGTTCTGTTCGGCCCACGAACGGTTGTAGGTCCGGCCCACGAACGGTGGTAGGTTCGACCCACGGTTTGTTGTAGATTCGGCCTGCGGAAGCGGATGGTTCTGTTCGGCCCACGAACGGTTGTAGGTCCGGCCCGCGAACGGTGGTAGGTTCGGCCCGCGGATGGTGGTGTAGTTGGGGTTCAACAATGGAGATTCGGTCCGGCTGGGGGGTTGTGACCGAGTTCGGTCATGGAGAGATGNCCCCGGTCGGATTTTGGATGCCCAGGCTGTGGTCTTGAACTGACGAGATCGGATTTCCGCTCCAAGAATACAAAATTTCTCATTTTTCAGTTTGATGTTAATTCGCTCCCAGCATTCAAAAAATTCAAGTCAGAATCACTAATTAATAGTGCATGACTCTTGTTAACTTGCTTGCTTTTTTTCTTTTTCTTCTTTTTTTTCTTCTTCTGCTTATATGCTGTTTGTTTGTAGTGCCCAGTAGCACATAAATTCGCAGACTACATTTACACATTCTTACTCTCTTTTTTTTTAAGCACATCCTTTAGAATGAGATCTTGATGTATATCTATATATACTACATAAGTACATTCATGAAAGCACAAGGTACTGGATGTAGGAAAAAATTATACTAAAAGTACGAATAATCCCACCAGGCTTGGAGAGGTCTCTTCCGGTGGAGATGAAGCCGTTTTCTGGCGAGCTGGCCGTTCTCTAGCGCCAATTATTGATGCTCAAAAATGTCAGCAACATGGGTAAACCGTACACTACTTGGGTACTTTGTTCACAATAATAAACATATGACTTTTGCTATACAAAATCAAGAAAAGCCCAATAAAGAAGATGAAGTTTCATATTTCTTGATATTTTGGGAAAGATCCCTCTTTTTCTCTCTTCCGAAATTTCATTTGGATAAGGTGGTATACCCTCTACAATCATGGTAGCCAAACATATATAGCGGATAAGGTGGTATACCCTCTACAATCATGGTAGCCAAACATATATAGCCTCACATGTGTGACAAGAAATAATCAGGAATAAAATAATACAAATGATATTTTAATATGTTGTATTATTATTTTTATTAATCGTAGTCTAATTGAGTATCACCAGCCAGCTTTCCTGGTTTAGCCAAATTCTTTTGCCATATGTGCACGTGTCGCATTGTTATTGGAGGGCGAGTTCAGATATTAACATACAGGCCCCCAAGCTTAAGCGTCTCATATAGCCGCTGGTCGAAGTTCCTTTGGCGAACGTTGATTAACTGATATGGGTCGGTTAAGGTTGCCTCTGGTCATATGACGCCAGACTCATCCGACATCATCATTATCGTACAGTCTCCTCTCTGCATCATCATGGGTCGCATTAATGAGGGATTATGAAAAGTTGCGCCGGTTAAATAGGGTGTCAGCTTTTCTAATTCTGAGGGGCACGTGTCGTGATATGACTGGACACGCTCGTCGCACTACCGACATGTCTCTTCGATCCTGCGCGTTCGATAAACTCTCTCTTACTTGGTACACTATGATTGATCCCCTCCTGTGTGACACCCCGCCTTACTAGCTTTGAAAAATCAGAGTAAAATTTTTGCTTTTGCTTTCGAAAGGTGGTGCGAGCTTGGTTTTCGAAAAACACTAACTTTTTGCGGGATGACACAGATAAAAACTTACTTATCTTGCTCACAGACATAAATAATACATGCAACAAAACTATCCGCTACGGATATAGAATCATACATGCCATGTCTGAAATGTCTCGCACAGTCTAAGTCTGATAGCGGAAGCATATCCGAAATACAACATACATGCATACATATCTAAATGAATACATGATCATAAAATAAGAACATAAAATGTGCGTAAAAATGTCGTCGCTGTAATGACCATGCTTCGCCACGCATAGCTCATCCGGCACGCTCGACTCCATCTCCTGAAAAACACAATTGGGGCGTGAGCAAACCACTATGCTCCGCAAAGACCAGTACTGAATAAAACAACATGTATAATAACGTGTCATGAACATAAATATATAAGAGCTGGAACTCTAAACTTTTTCTTTTCTTGCTTTACTGTGGTCAAAAGACCCTCGGCCCTCGGCCACTCGTGTGCACACCCCGATGGGATATTAAGGCCCTTGGCCTCCACCGGTACCAGGTGAAGCTCGGAAGGCCCTTAGGTCGGCCCCTCACCTGGGGAACTAACTGTCTCGAACATACCTCTGCCATGGTACAAATATTATATATGATGTTGAATCCAGTACATAACCCCCACCTGATAACTGAAATCTGACGCAAGTGCTGAAACTGGAGTAGCGGTCGGAGGCTCGACTCTCTTTAGACTACATAAACATTTAAGCAAAATAATGCTAAGTATATTGCTCGGAATATTTAATTATATGCTAATATGCTTGAATTTATCTAATCGGTTAGCACTGCCGGGCGTCCCCTAGGTCACTGGGCACTCGGGAGTGCTGCTGGCCACGCACCGAAGCCTACTGGGCTCAACAGACCCGACTTGGGTCGGCACTGGGCATGGCCCGGTGCTGCCAGGTACCATGCATGTTTCCTGGGCACAATGGGTGCTGTTGCCATGCAAACTGGGGCTACTCGGGCTTACTCCACGCGGGGCAGGAGCGGCTGGCTCGAGACCACGTGTGCATGGGCGTGGACAGCGCTACCGGGCACTGTCGGAGGGTGCTGGGCGCTACTGGCGCCGATACTGGGCACACGACACGCACTGGGCGCTGCGGGTGCTGTTGCGTGCACGCGGGCTGTGCGCTGCGCCTCCCGGGTGCGGGCACTGGCTAGGTTAGCCTCTGCAGACACTAGGGCCGGGCACTACCGCACTACCTGTGCGGATAGTGACCAAGGCCGGCCCTTGCCGGACCTCCGGCGACTATTTCCGGTGACATGTATTACATAACACCATAATATGATAAAATAGCCACAAAAATGCTAAGGGTTACTAGTAGACCCCGCGTCTGCATGCATGTGGCTTCGGAGGGCCTATATGGCACATACGAGCTCTAACTCACCGAACCAACTAAAAATTCTTGAACATATGAGCATGGCCGAGTATTCAACATAACAAATGATGACTATAAAGGCTAAGACATGGTTCATAACTTGCGTGCATGGTACTAAGGCTCGGGTGTCCAAATTAACACATTTTCATGAACGATATGGCCGAACAAACAAACTCTAATCATGCTCAACTTTTTACACCATCAATGACATAATACATGAGGGTGATTTAGCTATAAATTTCGACTTAGGCATGTTTGCTACTAAAAATTTATTTTTAAGGCCATTTAATTCAAAAATTCGGAACTTAGGTTTAATCACGTGCATGGCTTGATTTTTCTTCATGAAAAATCCTAAAATATCATAAATAAGCTATGGTTAAGAGATAGGTCGAGCTAACCTTCACCGAAAATCGAAAATGGCTACTAGGGCTTGGAATAGGGCTAGGTGCGGCTTTGAAGGTTTGGCTTGCCTTAGGAGTGAAAAAGGCTGAACTTGAGGAACTCAAAGGACTTATAAAAATCCAAGGAATACTTGGAAGTCGATAAGCCCTGAGAGAATTCGCTTGGAAATGGTTGCGGTGCGATGGTGCTTCCCCCCAGGCTGGCACGCGCGCGCAAGGTGGCAGGTGAGTCCCTCTTGACTTTTCTGATTTTTGCTAAGTATTTGCTCGAGCTTCTAATGTTCCAAGAGCTTAAAATGCACTAGAGGAGAGTCCTTAAATAGGCTGGGGGCGGAGTTAGCTAGGTAAGTCAATGGGGACACAAATTCATGACTTTGCACCCATCCATGCGCATAGAACTTAGGACCAAGCCTTGGGAATGCCTTTGCACGTTTTGGAGAGCATCTTGGTGGAGTTTGAAGAGTATTTTACTGAGAAAAAGCAGGTCTAGTCGGGTCTAGGTCAAGGCATCCAATAATGGGGGACAAGGACAAGCATTCTTGAATATAATAATGGTAAGCACATGCTCCACTTTGCTTAGGCCTTAGTTGACTTTCTCTTAAACTCGCTTAGGGCAACTTAAGCTGGATTAGCTCCTTATTAAGTTAGTTTTCATCCCTCCAATTTGGGCTCAAGACAATTGGGCCAGAGATTGGTGATTTGGGCTTGGAAAGTTGGACCTGTCGCTGCCTGGGCGCGCTGGGCGCTGGGCCTCGGGCGCGGCTTTCTGCNCCTTAGGACTTTATTTATTTCCAAGCATTAGGAGTTCTTTTTAGATTAGGAATAGACTTAGTTTGGCATCTATAAATATGCTCCATTGTCATTCGAAATTATTCATTCAGAAATTAATAGAAAAACCGAACTTTTGTTCAAACACTTTGCCTTAGATATCTTTTCGATTTCTTTTGCAATTTTATCGTTTCAAGGGGTACGGTTGTGCAAACCTCGAGACACCTATCGGCGATTCAAGGCACGAGTTTGTGGCTTATCGGCAATCGGGACACGCGATCTTCATCACTCGGGCTTCCTACTGCTGGGCCTGGCCGAGCTGCTGAGCGCTGGGCTGTGCGGGGCAGGCCTGTTGGGCGCGTGCGGGGCGCGTGGACAGGGCCTGCTGCGCGTGGACTTCGGGTTGGACGCGTGAATGAGGCTCGAACCGATTTTTGAGACTTTTCTTGTGTTCCTATGACTTAGAAAAATATACCAAGTGTTGGTTAAGTTAAGACTTAGGCTTAGTCTTGGACCTCGACTCGAGGCCTTGGGCGGGGTCGCGGCTCGAGTGGCTCGGTTAACTTTTTGGTTTTCCAAACGAGGTCTAGGACTTGAATTCGCACTTCATAATACTTAGAAAACTCTAAGTATTATGCTATTAGGACTCGGCATGTTCTAAGGCTTGATGACTAGGGTTCAGAACGAACGAAACTTAATTTGAATAAAATATCCGAATATTTAATACGAAATTAATATATTGAGCACTTAGCATATACTTAATAAATCTTGAATTTCTGAAAATTACGAATTTCACTTAAAATTCGAGCAGTGAAAATCGTCTTAATATTATTACTGATTCGGGGCGTTACATCCTGCCACTGGGTCGTTTCATCTAGCCATCCAAATGCTTATATATAAGCTATTTCCTTCTTCCTTCTTGCATTTTCACGTTTTCAGCATTTCACGAGATTTCAAAGTTTGGGAGGGGAAGAGTTTATCAAGGAGTATGGCCCATTCAACTTTTCGCGATAACTCGATATTTAATCGGTAAGACCCTCATCTTCGTTTCTACTTTCTTGCAATTTTTCATGTCGTCTTCCACCAAGTCGGTTGATCTTGAACGGGTAAACGAGATTCTTGCGGAGGATATGATGGATCGAATTAGGGTTCCTCTAGAGCAGTAGAGTCCTCAGGCGGACGCGGATATCGAGAAAACAGTCGATCAACTGGACGACAGTTGGCGTAGACCCCCTCGGAGATGGCCGCTCCCCATGTTGTTTAGCGTGGGGACGATTCCATGTTCGGCGAACAATAGTGAGATAGTCGCTAATCACGGAGCGTGGCACATACCGATTAATTGTTCGCTCCTTACAGGAAAGAACATCTACACTTTCCTCCCCCGGGCTGTCTTGCCGTGTGGAAGAAAACGCTACAGTTTAGCCTCTATTTTCCTCTGCCAAGGATGTTGACAGAATATCTCCAAGATTGTGGTCTGGGTTTAACTCAGGTTTCCCCTTTGACCTGGATCAAAATCATAGGTCTGCTTGTACTATTCCATAGGAAGGGTTGGCAATTCCTCACCTGCGAGGAAATTCGTGGCTTGTTTCATTTCAAAAGAACGAGGAAGAAGGCGTGTCTATTCGAATAACTGAGTTCGTCTCGTTGATAACAAAATTTTCGGACTCTCTCCATGATTTCAAAGAAGATTGGTTTTGGGTCGGCGGGAATTGGCAAACTCCGAGATCGGGGGACGACGTTCTCGCTGCTGACCGGCACCACGTCCCTCTTAAATTTGTTGTCGAGTTTCGTAAGTTCTTAAAATTTTTCCTCCATTAGCTTCCAATTCGCGTTTCTGCCCTTCGACTAACAGGTGGGGTTCTACTATTTCAGCGAATTCAACCATGCCCGTTCTGAGTGATACCTTTATTGAACGTCTTCGCGAATTGTTGAAGCTGAAGATGCTGAACGTAGTGGCCCTATTTTGGTTGAGAGTACGAGTTTATAAGAGCCGGTCTTTGTTCAGATTCTCACAGTACTTCATTTACCCCAGGTATCGTATTATTAACGGGGTCTTAGCCCGACTTCTTTGATCTTTCTATTGTTTAAGTTTCTGCTCCTCCCTTTTATTTTTCCAGTGTTCTATCCGTTATACGGATTTTCGGGCCACTTATATGGAAAAACTGTCCAAACGGCCAAACGTTCTGCCAAAAATAAATAGAAGGAGAAAAGAGATTGCTCATGAGGAGATGACGTCCCGAGCTGAGATCATTGCGAAAATGCAGTCATCGGCCGCACAAAGAGAAAAAGAACCTAGCCTTCAAATCGTTGAAACTTCGGCTGCTAAGAGATATTCCACCAGGTCGACTCATCGCAAGAGGCCCGCCAACCCTCTTCCAAATCCGCCTTTGAAAAAAGCGAGCAAGAACACTGCCGAACATGGTGACACTTCAAGTAAGCTTGCCATGGAGTGGGATGGTGGTGAGTTGGGAAAGAGAAGGATGCTCCCGTACATCAGGATGGTTCTCTTACCTATTTGAAGTAGATGACAAGCGAGCCGAAAAGCACAAGCACCTAGACGGACTAGTTGAGGACTGGTTCGTCCGGTTTAAGTCCGTGTTCAATCCGAGAGTCAACAACACACATTTCTGGTCGGACCACGTGATGTAAGTGGCGATGATTCCTTTAATGAGGTGGGATATTTCAGCTGAACATGGAGTCCAGAACTTAAATGCCATAGAGAAGCTTGAATATTCCATTCGACTGATGGGTCGTGCTCTCTGTACACACTCGGCTGCTTTGGCCTCGGCTCGTCAACTGGCCACCACTTATGGAAAAATGAAGACCGAGCATGATGTTTGCGAGGGGGTGATTCAATCCTTGAAGGGTGATGGCGAGGAGAATAAAAGACTGAAGGAGAGGATTGCGTTTCTAGCAGGAGAGGTCGAGGTTTTGAGGAAGGAAGAGGCTTGGCTTCTGGATCAGATTAAAGGGTTCAAGAAATATTAACTGCAGTGCGACCGCTTGAACATCCCCGCCGCTTTAAGAACTGGCGAGCTCTCACTCGACGAAGATGAGGTCACGTTCGACATCAACAGAGGGGCGTCCGTACTTTCAAAATCAGTTATGGATCTCCAGGCAGAGAGCCCATCCCCGCTCAAGTTCATTCCGTTCTAGGTTTCTGGGGAAAATGACGAAGAGGTGGAGGAGAGCCCCGATGTCAACTAGATCGACATCAGTGGCTTGAAGGGCGCAGACCGTGGGAAAGTCGCTTTGGAGGCTCACGAGGACTATAAGGCCAGGACACCTTTAAAGCTTCTGCCGTGCTGATGACGTGCTGATCGTGGCGGGTTGTCAGTTGTTTTGATAAATTCCTTTTGACTGTTGTTTTGTAAATTGACCTTTATTGTCAGGGAGGTTTATTCCGGTTTCGTTCATGAACTTATGTTTTGTTGCCGGGGTGGTTAATCCCCGTTCCCTTTCTGAATTTATGTTATTTTTGAGGTGATTTATCCTCGCATGTTTTCGATTTATGCATGTTATCTGGGATAGCTTATCTTCGTTAATTTTCATATTCTGTGTATTTTCACTTATATGATTTCGTCGGGTAGCATTAGCGCTCGTGTATGAGTTTATTTTGAGCTTTACAATTTCGCCGAACAGTTTTGGTGTTCTGGTATGAGTTCATTTTTATAACTTCTATGGTTTCACCGAACAACTTTTGTGTTCGAGTATGAGTTCGTTTTTAGAACTTCCACAATTTCGCCGAACAGCTCTGGTGTTTGGGAGTGAGCTCATTTTTAGAACTTCTACGATTTCTCTGAACAGCTTTGGTGTTCGGGTATGAGTTCATTTTGAGGGCTTCTACAATTTCGTTGAACAGCTCTGGTGTTCGGGTGCGAGTTCATTTTGAGAACTTCTACGATTTTGCCGAACAGCTCTGGTGTTCGGGCATGAGTTTAACAGTTCGTTGAACACTCAAAAGTTTACTTAGTTCATATATAATACAAAAGCGATACGTAGTTCAAAAGCTTCTCTGATACATCTTAACACAACTGAATTAGTTACTGGTAAAATTTTTTAAGATAAACTACATTCCAGGGGTACTCCAATGAGGTCCCGTCTAGGTGCGATAGCCTATATGCTCAGTTTGGCAAAGTTTTTACCACCCGATACGGACCTTCCCATTTTGCCTTCAACGGCCCCGGGTTCGGTCCGGTGACCGGTTTCAACACCAGATCGCCAGGTCTGTAGGTTCGCGGTTTCACCCAAGAATTTAAGTATCTATCGCTCTCTGTTTGTAAGCTGCATTTTTTTAACTCGGTTTGACGTCTATGTTTGTGTACAAGGTCTTGATTCGCTTTTAGCATTTCCGTATTATTTTCTTCTTGAAAAGCCTTCACCCGATACGTCGGGATGTTCATTTCCACTGGCGCCAAATCTTCCGACCCATATGCCAAAGAGAACGGCGTTTCTCCCGTAGATCTCCTTGTGGTGGTTCGGTACAACCACAACACCGAGGGCTATTCGTCCGGCCAGACTCCTTTGGCCTCCTCAAGCTTCATTTTTAATCCCTGTTAGATGATTTTGTTGACCGCCCCAACTTGCCCGTTAGATTGCGGGTGGTACGGAGTTGAGAAAAAATGCTTCACTCCCAATTCCTCGAAGAACGACTCCAGCCTCTTCCCTTCGGACTGCTTCCCGTTATCCGTGACCATAGAATTAGGGACACCGAATCTGCACAGGATCGACTTCCACATGAAATCGATAACTTTCTGTTCGCTTATTGATGCCAAAGGTTCGGCCTCTGCCCATTTGGTGAAGTAATCCATCGCTACTATGGCGAATTTGACTCCACCATTTCCGGTAGGTAGCGGGCCGATGAGGTCGATGCCCCACTTAGCGAACGACCATGGGCCGAAGATTGATTTCAAGGGTTGAGCGGGTTTCTTATGATTCGGAGCGAATATTTGGCACTTTTCACATCTCCTCGCCAAGTCGGCGGCATCCTTTTTCAAGGATGGCCACTAGTACCTTTGTCGTAGGACTTTGTAAGACAAATATTGTCCTCCCAAGTGGCTCCCGCAAACTCCCTCGTAGATTTCCTTCAGTTCCCGAATGGACTCCTATTCATCCAAACACCTAAGGAGCGGCTGGGTATAACCCCTCTTATATAATACCTCGTTGATGAGGGTAAATCGTGCGGCCCTCGTTTGTAAGGACCTCGCCTCTTTTGGATTGTCCGGGACGGATCCCGTTTCTAGATAGACCCTTATCAGTTCCATCCACCCTCCTACCGCCATCGCGGCGGACACTTTATTATCCGTGGCTCTATAGATCGACACTGATGGTTGCTCTTGTTGTCCTATCATTCCATATTCTAAACTGTCTGCTCCCATGCTAGAGGCTAAGCGAGCGAGGGTGTCTATTTGGGCATTCTCTCCCTTTCAGATGTGTTCGATGTGGGCCTCGAACTGGGACAACTTATCCCGAGTCAGAGTCACATACAGTACAAGCCGAGGCTCCTTTGTTTCAAATTCGTTGGTGATTTGTTTGACCAAAAGCTGTGAGTCCGAATAAATGCTCAATTTCTTCAATCCCATGGACTTGGCCAAAGATAATCCGGATAGCAAGGCCTCATATTCGACCTCATTATTGGTGGCGGCGAATAGACACCGAACCGAATGGCAGTACCGTAGGACTTACTAGAACGACCCATCCCCCGACTCATTTTGCGTTGGACAAGCCATCCACGTAGAACACCCACATCTCCTGTCCGACTGCGAGCTCTAGGGGCAAGGTGAATTCAGCTATGAAATCGGCTAGAGCCTGTCCTTTGATCCAAGTCCTCAGTTTGTAATGAATGTCAAACTGTCCGAGCTCGACTGCCCATTTAATCATCCGGTTGGACACGTAGGGCCTGTGCAGAACCTGCCTTAACGGGTACGCCGTTAGCATGGTAATGGAGTGCTCGTGAAAGTAGGGCCGCAATTTTCTAGCCGCCGTTACTAACGTATAAGACAACTTTTCCATCGGGGAATACCTCAGTTCGGCGTCGTGTACTGACTTGCTTACGTAGTAGATTGGGAATTGTTGAGACTTCTCTTCCCGTATTAGGGCGGCACTCACCGCCGACTCCGAGACCCAATATAGAGATATAGGACTTCGTCGGGGTTTGGCTTCCAGAGTATGGGAGGATGTGCGAGGGCGGCTTTGATGGCCTCGAAGGCTTCCTGGCACCTTGACGTCCACTCGAACTTCTTGTCTCTCTTTATGGCTTCGAAAAAGGGTTTTCACTAGTTGGTCAGTTTGGACACGAAACGACTCAAAGCTGCCAGGCGCCCAGTGAGAATTTGAACGCCTTTCACCGAGCTTGGTGATTTTAGTTCGACAATTGCTCTGATCTTGTCGGGGTTGGCTTCGATCCCCCGCTCGCTGACTACATATCTAAGGAATTTCCCCGAGCTCACTCCGAACGTGCACTTCTTTGGGTTTAACATCATCGAGTATTCGCGCAGAACAGTAAACATCTGATTGAGTTGGGTTACGTGATCGGTTGCAAGTATCGACTTGACCAATATGTCGTTGACATATACCTCCATAGTTTCGCCTATCATGTTGGAAAACATTTTGCTTACCAACCTTTGGTAAGTCGCACCCGCATCTTTCAATCCGAAGGGCATCATTCGGTAGCAATACAGTCCGCGAGCCGAATAAAAAAAAAGTATGTTCCTCGTCATCAGGGTTCATTGGGATTTGATTATAGCCGGAGTATGCGTCCATGAAGCTCATCAGTTCATGCCAGGACGTCGCGTCCACCATGTGATCGATGTACGGTAAGGGGTAACTATCCTTCAGGCAGGCTTTGTTGAGATCGGAAAAATCAATGCACACTGCCATAACCCGTTGGCCTTCTTCACCAAAAATGGGTTCGACACCCAAATGGGGTATCTAAGTTCTCGAATGAATTGGTTGTTGATGAGCTTCACTACTTCTTCCTCCAACGCCTGCTGACGGTCTGGCCTATTTTGCGTCTCTTTTGCACGATCGGCTTGACTATCTTTTCCAAATTGAGTTTGTGACATTCTACTTTCGGGTCGATTCCCACCATGTCTCCGTGTGTCCAGGCGAATACATCTGAGTTCTCCTTTAAAAACATTATGAGATCGGTTCGGACAGGGTCCTTCAGGTTTATGCCGATCATAGGGGCTTTTGGAATTCTGGCGCATCTACATTGATCAATTCTACTTCCTCTCCGAGTTCTGCTTGATCTCCCGATCTTTTTTCTTTGAACTGTTCGTGTGGATCCAATTCGTCTTCGTCTCTCATTGGTTCTTTGCTAGGTCTCCTCCCACGATCCTGATCCAATTCATCTTCGTCTATCTTTGCATCCCTCGATTGGTCTGAGATTGCTCGCATTCCTCGTGGGATCTTCCTTTCTCTATCGCCGGCATTCTTTCTTTCTCTTCTAGTCAAGTTCGGGTAGAGTTGTTCGGATGGATCATTCCCGTCCGCCGCGTGGATTTGCTGGGAAGGCGCGGCAAGGATGCATTCGCGGGCCTCCCTCTGATCACCATAGTGTATGCCGAGCCTTTCAGGAGTAACAAACTTGATGGAATAATGAAATATCGAGACGACTGCCCTAAGCTTGTAAACGTTGTTCTCCCCAGGATTGCGTTGTATTCATTCTCGTGCTTCACAACTTTGAAAGTCTCCAATATCGACTTGCCGGTCGGTCCGTCACCTCTGATTTGGATGGGTAGGGTGATTTTTTCTTCGGGAATAGTTGTCCGTCCATCGTAGCCTTGGATCCAGTCGTTACATGGATGCAGCTCTTTGACGTCCATCCCCATTTTCAGAAACGCCTTCAAGTATAGGATGTTCGCTTAGGCCCCGGTGTCCGCCAGGATGCAGTGGACTGGTATGAAATAGATCGGTGCTATAATGACCAAGGCAGTAGAGTGCGAGTTGTCAAAAGGGGTTGCGCCCTCGTCTGAGAAGGTGACCGGATTGGTCTAGAAGAATGCGGACAATCTAATTTCGGCCTTATTGATCGAGTGTCCGGTACTATACGCTTGTCGGGCGTAGGCTTTCGTTTGTCTCTTTGATGTGACTGGACATTCTTGGCTTGTGTTGATCAGCCGAGCAGGTTAATGTTTTCTCGAACGAGATCTGTGCTCCTCCGAGACGCCGAGAACAGGGGCGTCGTGGTCGTGTCTCCTTTTTCGGGAAGAACTCACATCGTCCCTAAACATTTCACTTAGAGTTTGTAGCGCCCCATTCGTTTATGGAATATTCGAGATTTTTATTTAATATTATTGCTATTAATATTATTATTTTATTTAAATGCCTAATGGTTGTTATTATTTTATTTAAATGCCTAATTGTCTATTAAATGCTAAAATGTGTATTATTAATTAATTAATAATGTGTGCAATATATTTTATAATAATATCCGAATTTTATTTCATTTGTTATTCGTTGTCAATAGTATCGATCGGAATATTCTTATTATCGCGCTGTATTTATTTCGGTCCAATTGGAATTTATTTATACCCGTTGGTGCTAATTAGTTTCAGCCCAATTGATCCTTTGGCCCTTTTGTGCTATTTAATTCAAGCCTAATTGATTAATTAACTCCAAGACCCAACTTTCCATTTAATTTCATATGGCCCAAAATGGAGTTAATATTCTTGGCCCATTGTGCAATAAATCATCCTTGGCCCATTGAAGTTAAGATCCGCATAACTGCTTCCCTTCTCCTCGCGATCGAGTCGTCATCTTCAACGGATCAAAAATCTTGTTGCGATTTCTAAGCGCACGTTCTCCCATTGATCTGTTATATCTGGCCGAAGTTCACTCCTTGGAACATTCAAAAATCCCATCTTCTTCATAGCCGTGATTCTCTAATAAAAAAAAAAAAAAAAAAAGAGAAATTTCAATCTTCTTCTCCGGCGAGTCAGAGTCGCCGTCGACCACCGTTCTTGAGTGGCAGCCATCCTTCCTCGAGCAGCAAAGAGCGACCGCTTTCAACCGAAGGTCCCGACCAGTCCCCGTCCTCCATAGCCGCGTGGTTCAAATTCTGGCGAACCTCCATTAATTCCGGCGAACACCTCCGCCAGCTGTTCGAGAAACCGACGTCCATCCTTTCGCGAGCAGCAACGTGTTCGGGGAGTTCCGAGCTTTCGAAGTGTTGGTCCGTTCATTCCGTTTTTCTGTTCGTCGAGCCCGACCTTTCGAGTTTCGTCTGTCCGATCGATTCCCGTTCGTTCGTGCCTTTCCCGAGCTCGTAAATTTTCCGAAGAGAGGTAATCAGAGAACCTTCTTGATATATTCGTGCTCGTGCTTACTCGTTCGATTATATTCATACTATTAAAATCGATTTCTTGTTGTTTGTTCGGTTCATTAATCGGCCCGTATTTTCATTTTGTTCGTCGGATTATGATTCGTGATATATCGTGGAATTATTGGACTCTCATTCGTATAAATCGACCCCTTTATTTTCTGTGATTAGTCGTATGAGATTCGGAGACTCGTTGTGATTTTCCGGGTCATCTCGTTCGTTTTGCCGTTTGTTTATTTTCGAGCCGGTTATGTCGTTCCGTTTTCGAACCTTACAAACCCGATTTTATAAGGATTTCAAATTCAGAAAATTTGTTTATGTTTGAGCTTTCGTTGAAATTTTGTTTTTGGGGCCTCTGTTCACTTTCGTCGATATTCTGTAGCAGAGATAGAAAATTTTTGGTTCTGTCCATCTCTTCCCCTTCTGCCCGTAGTTGCAGGATGTTATTTTTTTTAGTCGCAAGTCCTCTATTTTATTTGATGTTTTCTATTATAAATCGTAACCTGTCAGTGGTCAAGTGGCGCGCGATGCTTATCTTCGTGTGTAAGGTTCGGGGTTCGATTCTCGAATCCTGCAGCCCCTTTTTCTTAATATTTTGCCCAGCCAGGCCATTCCTGAGGCGCGCGGGCCGTTCGGCCCGTCTCCAGCCCGCCAACAGTCAGTATCCAGAAGCCCGCGAGCCCGCGTTTCGGCCCTGATTTCAGCCCGCATGGCCAGCAGCCCTTCAGCCTTGGGCCAAGCCTTTTTTTAGGCCCAAATCTGCACACTCCAGGCCCATTTAAGGGGCATAATTTTGTGTTCACTGTCCAGCGCGGCCCATTTGGCTTTTTAGTCCATTTTTGAGTTCCGAAAGCCGTTTTTAATACCGATTTCAGTTTTAAAAATATTTTTAAAATGATAAAAATTTGGGAAAAATTATTTGTAAGTCCCGAGACTCCATTTTTATTCCCCGAGTCTTTTCTTTTAAACATGGGAGAGTTCCAAGTCCACGAAAAATCCGATAAAATCCTTTAAACCTTAATTTTGATTAAGTGTGGGTTTTATGTTAAATTCGAGTAGTGAGATAGATTATTGATGTGTTATATCACTTAATTGTAGGTGTTTGAGGAGTCGAGCCCTCGACCTACTTATCTGCTATTTCAGTGTGATATCCTACCTCGATTTACAGGTGGGTTGTTATTCTAAAATTATCTATGCATATGTGTGATTTAATTGTGTGGAAAATTTGGTATGATCTATGTATGCATGTGAACATGTAGCCTATCGATGTGAGCTGTTACGGCCGTCCGTACGGTTGTCCCCGTCGAGTTACGGTACGGTGCCCTTGTGTGGCAATCTCCTTAAAGTCCTGATATGGCCGTGCCCTTGTGAGGTACGTAAGCCCATATGGAAGGCCGTGTCCGTTACAGTGGCACGTACTCCCGCCTTCGGGTAATGAATTCCCGTTCTGCGGCTAGCGATAGATGTGCACATGAGTAAGGTTAAATGGTGTGATTCTGATTAGGAGATGAGACATGTTGTAATCATTGTTTATGTTCATGCTGCGACCATACCATTGTTATGTTATTCATATGCATAGTGTGAGTACGATAGTTAACTGTACTCACTCCCACCTGCTCGTAACTGATGCAGGTTAAGCAGTTGGCGGGTGACGAGACAAGACGGGTGGTGGTTATGTCATTTATTATTGCTTATTTAATTTTGTTTCCGCTTAGTTTATGAACTCATGTTGAAAATTTGGATATTGATTATGTCGTTTTGAATTTGAGAATTATGAATTGTATTTTATGATTTGGAACTTAATGAATGCTAGTGAGGTTTATGATTTAATATTCGAGCATGCTATCTTTCGTTTTAAGGTGGTTGCTTTTTCGGATAAAGGCTTTTGGTAAATTTGAGTAGCGCCCACTGAGTTTTTAATTAAATTAAAGTTTGCGAAAAATTTATTGTGATTTTTATTAAATAAATTCGATAAATCCTTTAAAATAAAGTGGGGCGTTACAGTTTGGTATCAGAGCCAGTGTTTAGAAATTGTATATGTGATTAAGTGTTTAGAAATTGTATCTGACCACTCGTCTTCGTCACGCCGCGCTGCTTAAAGGTATGTTTATATAAGTATCGATGAAAATACTTATAATGTGAAGATGTGAAATTTTATATTTTTACATAGGCAGTAATGAAACTGCTTATGTTATGACTTATTGACTTTTGGGGCTTAGGATCTATCCACCTTCGTTTAATGTGAACTCTAGTGTTTGATGTTGAACTCTAGTGATATAGAGTTAAGTTCGGACTCTAGATGTTCTTCGTTATGAGGTTCAGTATGTCGTTATCGAGATAAGTTATACCCATAGCAATTTTCCCTTTGCTATATAATTATATTCAATGTCTTCAAGTGACGATCCGGTCAATGCGAACCGGGAATGTATTCGCCCTCTTCGGACCTTTGTCAGGTTTCGAAAATTATGATATGAGTCAATATCTTATAGGCTGTCATTTTTATGGATGTTCATGGCCTATGTTCTACCTCTGGTGTGTTATGTGTTTAATGTCTATTGTGCCTTAGTAAGGGTGAGTTCATGCTAGCTCGAAGCATTATTAGATGGGCAAGAGATAAGGATATGTGTTTATTTGATGCTCTAGCATGTTTACGTGTTTCGGTTAAAAGCTAGAAACACCTCTCGAAACTTGTGATATGATGAGATAAGTGTATCAGGTTGAGAGTCTCGTTTATATCATGATAGGTTTGGTCGGGTTCATGTGATGTAAATATGATCTTCGATGATTGAGGTTAAATTTATGTATTAATGTGAATTGTTATATATTATCAAACCAAAAGATGTAATAATTTAAGTGAAAGGCATAAGACTTTATTTTTCTATCTTGTTTAATAAGACCGAGTTGGACCTCGGACAAGGTGTTTGATGATATATCAAATTCTTAAGTCTTAAAGTATTGATATTGAGGCTTGCTTAACATGTAACTTACGTGATCTCGAGGCTATGTTGTTGTGTGATCATTTTGAGTTGATGAAGGCATGAAAATTCAATTTTTCGAGTTTCAGTTAGGCTCTATTTTTCTCAAACAAGATGATGTTTCTTGGACAAGTGTTCTTCATGAGATTTGTAGTTCTTTGAAAGAAGTGTTTGTGAGTTTTAGAATTTTGTGATTTGGGGTTAAAATGAAATTGTTATGATTTTTCAAAGTTGGACAAGCATGCTGTTTTGATAAACTCGGGCAGGATTTGATTTTAGTTCATGGCTATTTATGATGATCTTAACATGCCTGAATTGAAATGTGTTCTTCATGAAAAATGTAGTATATGATGTAAGATGCCCGTAGGAATTGGAATTATGGAATTTGAAATTTTAGTTGATTTTATATGATTTTTCTAAGTTGAATTTATGCCCAGAATTTTGAAACAGTGGCTGTGTGTATGCATGAAATGTATGCTCTGAATTGATGCCTTTAACGTGATCATATGTAAATATTCTCTTCATGAAATTTGTAGCTTTCCTTGTGTAGTTTCTGTACGTTTTTAGTTTATATGATTTGGAGTTCCAGTTGATTTTATATAATTTTTCTAAGTGGAATGTACATCCAGTTTTTATGAAACCAAAATTTTGTTTAAGTGTTGAATGTGTACTCTGTTTAGGTGACCTAAACGTGTTCTTATGAAACAGTCTTCTTCATGACATTTGTATGTTTCCATGTGTAGATTATATAGGTTTTGAGTTTTTATGAATTGGAGTTGTGTAGCTTGAGTTGTTGCTATTTTACTAAAGTGCTGTATTTTTGAAAAATTGTTCTCTGGCTGTTTTTGAAAACTAAATATTTTATATTCAATCTTGTTGATACTGTTATAATTTGCCATTGGGGTCTTCAAGGAAATTGTAGAGAATTGAATTAGCTACCTTGGGATTTTTGAATTTTAATAATATCATGTCTGTAGCTTCGGCTATTGTGCATACATGAGAACCTGTCAATCTGCATATCTTTATTTTTCCACTGCACCCATGTTTTGGATGTTTGTTGTATAATGTACCTTTAAATGACTTTATCCGCCTGAGTGTTCTTCATGAAAGTGATAGAGGCATGAGTTAGAAATATTTTCCAAGTCGTTTCATCATGATATGATCTGTAGATTGAAAGCTATATGTATTTTAAATTCAACACGCATGCTGAAAAATTTGTGCTAGTACATGTTTAGGTTTTCAAAATGAATTATGAATTTTCAAAAATTAGCTTTTCGTCAATTTTCATGTTTATGTGCCCTATGTGACTTAATCTGATTGGTATTATGATGTTAGCTGGAAACACTTGCGAGGGAAGCTTTACGCTAGACCTCGGAGTGTGGAGGCTATAGTTGTATATGTGGTCGAACTCGATTGGGACCACCGGCACGATTAGCTACTTGAGTAAAAGCTGTCGTGACGGTCGACATTATTAGTCGGAAGGGTCAAGCGAGCTAACCATTCTAATGTTCGGCGATGACCGCCGAGGTTAGGACTTTTCCCAGCAGTGATGCCAACGTTTGATTCCTATAGGAATTTGTAGCTCAACAGTAATGCTTAAATTGTTGTAGTTCGAGAAGTCTTGTATCGAACCCTTTTTCCTATCTGAGTACCTAGGATTATGAACCGGAAATTGAAATTTCTGGTGTGTACCTTAACTGAACGCCGAACCTGGATGGGTGTAGCCACGTGAAGTGGTGGTCGAGTCGCATGCCCGTACTGAGAGACGTAAGGCCAACCGCAGTGGCCGACCGTTGACTCGCACGAAAGCTGCCGCCGCCATCACCGAACGCAGGAACTCCCCAGGCAGTGTGTACGGCCAAACCTTGATCTTGCAGCTGGTCCCTGAACAGGTGCATGCACACGTCCTGGCGCCCCGCTTATGCAGCGCCTGTGTGTGTGTCATCTCTCGGGTGACAGTGCCTTAAACTCCAAACCGAACCGTTGTATGAAACCCCTAATCAACGACTCTCGATATGTGAGGCTTGTCGATTAATTTTCCTTTTTGTTATGCGAATTCTCTTGTGATAGCGAGATTTAGGTCCCTCATCGTTTTCGGGCAGTGTCCCGAGTCTCGATTGGAGGCTATGCATACTTCGTAGGGATCGAGACCTACGAAGAGTGAGAGAGTATTGGTGTTAGATCGTTAGTATGGGAATATCGAGCATCCCTAATCGTGAGACCGATTATGCGATAGAAGATTGTTTTCGAACATCTAGTCGATATTTTCCTAAACCGCTTTCGAGGTGTTTTTCGAGTCGACAAGGGTAGAGTTGTTGACAACGGTATCAAACAGAGCCGTGTGTTCTGTAGGTATCGGTGTTGAGGATATAGTGTTATTGTGGATTGTTAGCCCATCCGTATGGGGTTTTCGTGGCGGCCTATTTTATAAGGACGCACAGATCATGTCATTGTAGTAATCAAGTTTTCTACCGTGGCCCGGGCACGAGATGGAAGCTCGATACAACAAGTCAACCCTATATGTTGAATTTGTTGGAGTATCCTATCGAGACACGAAAGGACCAGTTAGGGTCTTGTGTATTGATAGATGAGTGGAGTGTGAGAATTCCTTACCATGTGAGGTGGCTGGTACGGATATGGGTGGAGTATGCTGTTGTTCTAGTTACTGCCACGCGTACTCAGTTTTATTATGATTCTCGACCAAGTCGATGACTTAGCCTAATGGTTGACTCCACCACCGGAACTCGCGAGGATGCATGACACGTTCTGTGCCTCTTGATGGAGGAAACGTGTGCGTGATCTCGGAGTATATGTGAGATGTGAAGAGCTGCGTGATAGGCAGAACCCTACCTGTATAGAGGTACCGGTGACCTATTGGATCAGAGGGTCCATTAGGATAAGGCTGGGAGGGGCACTCGTCAAGTCCAGTGGGAGGGTGGTCAAGGCTAGGCGACTTGGGAGAGGGAGACCGAAATTCGGAAGAGACACCCGAATTTCATGTGTTGATGTTTTCTCCTCTTTTTCTCGTTTGTATTCGTGTCGTAGTTTGTATTTCGAATCCCGAGGTCGGAATTCTTTGTAAGGTGGGTAGACTGTAGCGCCCCATTCGTTTATGGAATATTCGAGATTTTTATTTAATATTATTGCTATTAATATTATTATTTTATTTAAATGCCTAATGGTTGTTATTATTTTATTTAAATGCCTAATTGTCTATTAAATGCTAAAATGTGTATTATTAATTAATTAATAATGTGTGCAATATATTTTATAATAATATCCGAATTTTATTTCATTTGTTATTCGTTGTCAATAGTATCGATCGGAATATTCTTATTATCGCGCTGTATTTATTTCGGTCCAATTGGAATTTATTTATACCCGTTGGTGCTAATTAGTTTCAGCCCAATTGATCCTTTGGCCCTTTTGTGCTATTTAATTCAAGCCTAATTGATTAATTAACTCCAAGACCCAACTTTCCATTTAATTTCATATGGCCCAAAATGGAGTTAATATTCTTGGCCCATTGTGCAATAAATCATCCTTGGCCCATTGAAGTTAAGATCCGCATAACTGCTTCCCTTCTCCTCGCGATCGAGTCGTCATCTTCAACGGATCAAAAATCTTGTTGCGATTTCTAAGCGCACGTTCTCCCTTTGATCTGTTATAT
>BKCP01004727.1:211874-240468 GCA_008636005.1 Striga asiatica | reverse complement strand
GCTGCGCTCGCGGTCCAAGAGTGAGTGAAAACATGCGACATATAAGTGCACCATTGGCCCCGTGCAAGTCCATCCACGAGGTATACAACCCAGGTGGGCATTCGGATATGAACTTTCGTCGTACAAGCTGAGCTGGGGCACTTTGACTTTGTCCGGTAGTGGGTCCTCTAAGATGTCTAATGAGAGCGGGGAAGCTATCTCTAGAGGGGTGTTGTTCGGAGGCACCAGAAGCCCACCAATGTGCAGGCCTGGTGTCATCTGTTTGGACTCTAGTTGGGCGATTCGCTGCTTGAGGGCGGTAACTTCATTTGACTCGCGTTTCTTTGTCGGACACCTCAGCAGCCTCTCCCGCAGGTCTGGGCTCGCCTTTATCTTCCCCAAATGAAACACTAAAGTGGTAGACCCAGTACGACGGTCGCTTTCGGGCTTGCTGTCGTCAGTCCTTTTTCCGCAACTGGGTCTGTCTGACTGGCTATACATGGGGTCCGGCGATTGTTCGGTACAACAGGGTGATGCCTTGCCCTTTCACTCGCTCAGGACGGGGTTCAAACTTTCTTAGCTAGTGTCTTCGACAGGTTCGACGGCGATGGCAGGGTCTGTTTTAAAATATTGAAGAATCCCTTCACGAACTTCGGGTCCTGCATATGCGTAGCGAAATCAATTAGTGGGCTCATGGGGGGACGGGTGGGGGTGTTGACTGGTCTTGGAGTCTTCCCCTTCACGGGTTTTACTTGAAGATGACATTTTTGTCACCTCTCTCTCTTAGTTTTTTTCTCGCTCATTGGCCGTCACTTTCTAGGCAAAGATTACCTCAAGCAATATGAGGCCCTTCCTCTAGCGCCAAATTGTTGTTATAAATTTTTTCAACAACGAATGTTTAAAGCGAGGTGAGATGAAAAGGAACTTTTCATTAATTCAAAATTGCTGTTATCAATTTTCGCAACAACGAATGTTTAAAGCGAGATGAGATGAAAAGGAACTTTCTATTAATCCTCATATGAGGTGGCACACTGTAGGGTCACTTCGGTTTCGTTCTTTTGTACTGTATTGTGGGATCAGCCAAAAGATCCTATTGAGATGGACCTCTCTTCTATTTATAGCGGTTGTACTACATTCTCCTGTGCGTGTGTGTAGTACAACTGCATGTAGTACAAAATCTTTTCTAAATCCGACAATTATTCCTTTATCAAATGTATAATGATTGACTGCGAATCTCGAAGGGCATCAGATCAGGGGTGAGCTGACGCGTGTACCCTACAACAAGGTAGTTAGGAGCCTCGTCCATATAAAATGCGCCACTTATCTTAGCCAGGCCGATAGGGTGCTCGGCAGATACAGTGCTCGTCTGTGACCGGCTGGTCTCTGTATGTTGCGAATGTTGGCGTTCCTGGTTTAGCTAAATTCTTTTGCGGTATGTGCACGTTTCGTATTGTTATTTGAGGGCGAGTTCAGATATCAACACATATAAAACCTAAAACATAAACCACATATTTATAACTACCTAATACCTGTTAACCAAGAAACACATTTCCTAATGTATTTTTCACTCTTGTACCTATAAATTTCTTTCCAAATTTAATTAAGACTCTTTCCTAACAAGTCTACTTGCTCACCGAGTACAAACTACACTTGCCAAAGTTTATATTTGCTAAATCGTAAAAGCACTCTTTAAATTAAGAAATTATTAGTTTTTTGATTAATTAATATCTCTCTAAGTTAATAAAAATTCATGGTCCCAACATTATTAATTTATAGAGGTTTTACTGTAGTACAATACCCATATAGTATACGAGTTCTTGTTGTCACACCCCACCTTACTACTAGCTTTGAAAATCAGAGTAAAATTTTTGTTTTTATTTTCGAAAGAACGTGCGAGCTGGGTTTTCGAAAATACTGACTTATTGCGGGATGTGGCAGATAAAAACTTAAACTGAAACTTGGGCTTGCCCACAGACATAATAAAACATGCAACCAAACTGTCCGCTCACGGATTATGAAATTATACATGCATAGTCTGTACTATCTCGCACTGTCTAGAAGAACTCGCTGGCGGAAGCATCCGAAATACGAATACATAACATGCGTACATAAACTGAATAAAATACACATGATCATAAATCTAGGACATAAAAATGCTGGTAAAATATGTCCGACTCTCATGACCACGCTGCGCCACATCTGTGCTCATCCGGCACGCTCGACTCCGTCTCCTGAAAAACACAATGGGGGCGTGAGCAAACCACTATGCTCCGCAAAGACCAGTACTGAACAAAACATCATCTATAATAACGTATCATGAAACATAAATATATAAGAGCTGAAACTGTAAACTGATCTCTGATGTCTGTTCTGATCTGTGGTCAAAAGACCCTCGGCCGTAGCCGCTCGTGTGCACACGCCGATGGGGTAGAAAGGGCCTCGCCCCTCCCAACGGTCATCAGGTGGGTATAAAGGCCTCGGCCACCCAACCCGGAACTAAACTGTCTCAAACATACCTCTGCCATGGTACAGATATTATCTATGATGTGACATCCAGTACATGACCCCCACCTGAAAAACTTGAAATCTGGTATGCAAGTGCGGAAGCTGGAGTAGCGGTCGGAGGCTCGACTCTCCTTAGGCTACATAAATATTTAAGCAAAATAATGCTAAGTATAATGCTCAGAATATTTAATTATATGCTAAAATGCTCGGACTTATCTACGCGATTAAACTGGACTGGACTGGCTCGGAAAAATACTGAAATTTCCGGAACTGGACTCGGATCAGAAATCACGAGTAAAAACTGACTCGAACCGCCGGTCGAACCGGCCGGTTCGCTGGCTGGCCGGACCGCCGGCTCGACTGGGCCGGGCGGTCGGGCTGGGTTCGGCTAGACCGGGCTCGGTCCCGTGCCGGGCCAGCTGGTGCCCGGGCACGGCGCTGGGCACGGCTGGTGCGACCGGGCTCGGTCCCTGGGGCCGCTGGACATGGCTAGGCGCGGACTGGCGCTGGTGGGCACGGCCAGGGGCTGCTGGCACGGCCCGGGCACGACTGGTGCCCCTCGGGTGCGTGCTGGGCACGGCCGAGGGTCGACTGAGCCTCTAAGTAATTGCTCGAGGTATTGGGGGTCTAAGAACTTCATTGAATCATATAGATGAGGTTTATATAGGAGATGGGGCGGAATTTGCTATGTGAGGTCAAAGGGGACCAAAACTCATGACTTAGGCACCCACTCTTATGCATGGGGACTTGAGGATGTTGGGGCATCTTTTAGCACGGTTTTTGGAGAGCATTTGGTGGTATTTAAAGAGTATTATACTGAGGAAAAACAGGTCTGGTCGGGCATCCAAAATGGTGGGGGACAAGGACAAACTTCCTTGATTAAAATAATGGTGGCACATGCTCCATTGGCTTAGGCACTAATTGATTCTCCTTAAACATTGCTTAGGGTAACTTAAGCTTAATTTGTCCCACATTAAGTCCTAATTACACGCCTGAGTTGGGCCATGAGGAAAGTGGGCCGAAAAATGGTGTTTTGGGCTTATGAAGTTGGGCTGGCAGGGCTGTCGCTGGGCCTGCTGGGCGCGGCACTGGGCCCTGGGCGCGAGGGGCGCGGGCTGGGCGCGAGAAGTGGGCTGCTCGCGCGTGGAGGCTCCCTTGGGCCGATCATGGGACTTCTCTTGAAACCAAACACTTAGAAAAATTTTGCAACATGATACTAAGGCTTAGGACAAGCCTTGGGCTCGGTGGCATTTTCCCGGGCGCGGCTCGAGGCGCGGGTGCGGGACTCGGCACGAGCGGCTCGGGTAAGGACTAGGGCTCGGTTAAAATGATCAATACTTATACTTTGATGTTATTATACACTTAGAAAAATATTCTAAGTATAAAAATACCAATACTTGGCTATGCTCGGGATTTACCCGAAAGTTTACTCGGAACCAAACTAGGGTTCGGAGTCGATAAATTCTCGAATTGACTTGCTATTATTTACCAACCCAAATTAATGGATTAATCTTAACTTATACTTGAGATAGAATTATTCAAAGAATAATTTATCATGTTTGAGCATTTAGCATAAATAATATAACTCGATAATTTCTGAAAATTACGGATTTCACTTATAGTCGAGCAGTGAAACCGTTCTGAATATTATTACTGTTTTGGGGCGTTACAACCTATCCTCCTTAAAATATTTCCGTCCTCGGAAATACAAAACTAAGGTTCTAGGCCAGAACTCCTACTACATAACTATATACATCAAAACATAAAAATAGAAAGTACATATATGTACAAGTGAAAATCTCAAAACTCGAAATCTGGATAACGAGCTCTGATCTCGGCCTCTCTCTCCCAAGTGGCTTCCGACTCGTCGTGGCGACTCCAGCAAACTTTGACGAGCTCTATATCTCTGTTCCTCAGCCGACGGACCTTTCGGTCCAGAACTGCTATCGGCCGCTCATCATACGTCAGGTTCTGCCCGACCTCTAGCCCGTCAAAGTTCACTATGTGGCTCGGGTCATACACGTACTTCCTCAACATCGACACATGGAAGACGTTGTGTACACCCGAGAGCTCTGGGGGTAATGCCAGACGATAGGCGGTGACACCAACTCGTTCGAGAATCTCAAAGGGCCCTATAAATCGGGGCTGCAGCTTCCCCCTCTTCCCGAAACGGACAACGCCCTTCATCGGCGTGACCTTCAGGAACACTTTATCTCCCTGCTCGAACTCAAGCTCCCTTCTACGCTTATCAGCGTAGGCCTTCTGTCTGCTCTGAGCCTCTCTCAATCTCTGTCGAATCTCGGCGACCTTCTGCACTGTGTCCTCGATCAACTTGGGACCGAGAACCTGCTTCTCGCCAACCTCATCCCAATAAAGGGGTGAGCGGCACTTGCGACCGTATAAAGCTTCGAACGGCGCCATCTTGATCGACGAGTGGTAACTGTTGTTATAGGCAAACTCCACAGTGGGTATCAACTGCTCCCACGAACCACCATGCTCAAGGACACAAGCTCGGAGCATGTCCTCAAGCGTCTGGATAGTCCGTTCCGACTGACCGTCGGTCTGTGGATGATAGGCGGAGCTAAACTTCAGCTTCGTCCCCATGGACTCGTTCAGACTCTCCCAAAAATGTCCGGTAAACCGGGGATCTCTATCTGATATAATCTCGGCTGGAACGCCGTGGAGTCGAACGATTCCCTGGAGATACACATCGGCTAGCTGCTCCATGGACATGTCCATCCTGACAGGCATGAAATGGGCCGACTTCGTCAGTCGATCCACAACTACCCATACTGCGTCATGATGCTTAGCCGACATCGGCAAACCCGTGACAAAGTCCATGGTCAGCTTCTCCCACTTCCACTGCGGAATCTCTAAAGGCTGCATGAGACCCGGTGGAACCTTGCGCTCAGCCTTCACTTGCTGGCAGATCAGACACTTCTCGACAAACTCGGCGACATCTCTCTTCATCCCCTTCCACCAGAAGGACCTTTTCAGGTCGTGATACATCTTGGTGCTACCGGGGTGCGCCAAGTAAGGAGCACTATGCGCCTCGGTCAAGATCTCCTTCTTCAGGGTCTCGACATTTGGCACAACGATCCTCCCCTTGTATTCCAAGGCACCATCCGTGCCTCGGTAGAAACCTTCAACTCCTCCGGCATGAATCTTCGCCCCCATCGAGCGAATGAACTCGTCGAAGGCTTGATCCCGCCGGATCCTGTCTCGCAACGTGGGCCACATTCTCATCGCTCGAATACCTCCCACAACTGGCAACTTGGGAGGTGATTCGACCACCTCTAGCTGCATCCGAGCGAACTCATGAATCAACTGACGCTGCTGAGTGATCATACAGGTCAGCTCGCCCTTTCCCTTCCGGCTGAGGGCGTCAGCTACTACGTTCGCTTTACCCGGATGATAGTTGATGGTACAGTCATAATCTTTCACCAGCTCCAACCATCGCCGCTGGCGCATGTTGAGCTCCTTCTGGGTGAAGATATACTGTAAGCTCTTGTGGTCGGTATAAATCTCGCAGTGGCCCCCGTACAAATAGTGCCTCCAGATCTTCAGGGCGTGAACCACTGCTGCCAACTCAAGATCGTGAGTCGGGTAGTTCACCTCGTGCGGCTTTAGCTGACGGGAAGCATAAGCCACAACCCTGCCGTCTTGCATCAAAACGCAGCCTAGACCCTGCTTCGAGGCATCACTATAGATAGTGAAACCCTGTGTGGGGTCCGGGATGGTCAACACGGGTGCCGTCGTAAGCCTCGCTTTGAGCTCCTGGAAGCTCGACTCGCAACGACTATCCCACTCAAATTTCACCGACTTCCTCGTCAGACGAGACAAGGGCAGGGCAATCTTCGAAAACCCCTCGATGAAGCGTCTATAATAGCCTGCCAAACCGAGAAAACTCCGAACCTCGGTGGCATTTCTCGGCGTCGACCAGTTCCTAACGGCTTCAATCTTGCTCGGGTCAACCTCAATCCCTCTAGAGGTGACAATGTGGCCTAGAAAAGCCACTCGGTCAAGCCAAAATTCGCATTTGGAGAACTTGGCGTACAACTTCTCACGCCTAAGAGTCTCCAAAACTGTCCTCAGGTGCTCCTCATGCTGCTCCGGGCTGCTGGAATAGACCAAAATGTCATCAATGAAGACGATGACAAACTGGTCCAGGAATGGATGGAAGACACGGTTCATGAGATCCATGAATACCGCTGGCGCATTGCTCAAGCCAAACGGCATCACAACGAACTCATAATGGCCGTATCGGGTTCTGAAAGCAGTCTTGGCCACATCGGCCTCTCTGATCTTCAGCTGATGGTAGCCAGAGCGGAGATCGATCTTGGAAAATACACTGGCTCCCCTCAGCTGATCGAATAAGTCCTCAATTCTGGGAAGCGGATACTTGTTCTTCACCGTCAACCGGTTCAAATCCCGGTAGTCGATGCACATCCTCATAGACCCATCCTTCTTCTTGACAAAGAGGACAGGGGCTCCCCAAGGTGATACGCTCGGTCGGATGAAACCGAGACTCAAAAGCTCCTGAATCTGAGCCTTCAACTCCTGAAGCTCCTTCGGCGCCATGCGATACGGCGCTTTCGACACTGGTCCCGCTCCAGGGACCAAGTCGATGGTGAACTCCACCTGGCGGTTAGGTGGTCCTCCCGGGAGCTGGTCGGGAAAAACGTCCACAAACTCACGAACAATGGGGATATCTCTGGGAGACAGCTTCTCCAAAGATTCCCCAACGATATTGACGAGAAATCCCTGACAATCCTCTCGCTGCATGTACTTCGTCGCTTTCGCCATGGAAATAACGCGCGGCAAAGTTCGAGACTTCGTCCCGAAAAACGTGATGTGGTCTCCCTCAGATAAGTGTAGCGTCACCTCCCGGTCGCGACAACGGATGTCAGCACGGTACCTCGCCAACCAATCCATGCCAAGAATCAGGTCGAAGTCATTCATATCAATCACGAACGCGTCTACAACTAGAGTTCGACCTCCGATATCAATGCTAAGGTTCTTGGCCAGGGAACTCGTAACTATCTTCCTTCCCGAGGCGAGACTGATCTCGAGAGGGTCGACAGTACTCACTCCCTGGGCTCCTAAGGCAGATAAGCACTTGGTCGAGACGAACGAATGTGTCGCCCCGGTATCGAATAAAGCGAAGATTGGAGTATGGAACAAGGACAACATGCCAGACATGGTACCTGGCTGCTCTGCGGCCTGCTCCTGGTCGAGTGCGTAAATATGAGCGGGTGCTCCACGCTGCTGCTGCTGTCCTGGGGGTCTTTGGGCTGGCTGTCTGGGTGCTGGCTGTCTCTGAGCTGGCTGTCTCGGGGCTGGTGGTCTCTGGTCCTGCTGTGGCTGAGGGCGGTCTGGGCAATCTCTGATACGGTGGCCTGGGCGGCGGCAATGGAAACATATGTCCTGCCCGGCAAGACACTCCCCGCGGTGCGGACGTCCGCAGGTAGCACAAGCCGGCAGGTCCTGTCGGGCTGGCTGGCCTCCCTGAGCTAGGCCTCTCTGTCTGCGGTTCCTCTTGTCCTTGCGACCGTCCCACTTTCTCTTGTTCGTCTGCTGAGCTGGCTGGGCTGGCGGAATAGCGGCTGGCTGTCTGGCTGGTGGCTGGGCACGGGTGTCTCTCAGAATGCACGCCTCGATCTGCTGGGCACGCTCAACAGTCTCGGCGTAGTCAAGGAAGCCATTGCTGGTGATCAAGAGTCTGATGTTGCTCCTCAAACCATCGAGGAACTGTGCCGCCTTCTTCTCCTCCGTATCAACAAGATGCGAAGCAAAGGCACTCTTACGAGCGAACTCGCGCTCGTACTCGTCCACTGAACGCTCACCCTGCTGGAGAGCGGCAAACTCCCGTGCCATCCTCTGCTTGAAATGGCGAGGATAGAACTTGTCCTCCAGTATCGTCTTAAACTGAGCCCATCTCATAGCGTCACGCTCATCCTCCGTGCGTAGACGCCAGTAATCCTCCCACCAATCTCCGGCGGCTCCCTCTATCTGCAGTTCGGCGCACGCCATCTTGTGCGCCTCAGAAATCCCCATAATACGGAAGATCCTCTCCATCTTCCGGATCCACTCGGCCACGGCTAACGGGCCACTCTCCCCAGTGAAACGGGGCGGATCATACGTACGGAATCGGCTGACCACAACAGCCTGATCCTGCTCAACTGGTGCCTGGGGATCTCTACGCGGTGCCATTCTGAAATTCGGGAAACGCTTGAATTGATTAGTATAGCCGATTAAGAAATAGCCATACTACTTTTGAAATAATAAGGAAATAATATCCGAAAACACCTAGCTTGGCTAGAGTTCCGGTATACTTAAACTTTCTATGTTCTGGCTCGTAATGGAGTTCTGACTTAGTCTAGAGTCCTTGGACTTAGCTGTTCTAGAGTTCTGTCTAGAGTTCTTGTCATTTGCTTATCTTTCTAGAGTTCTCTATCTAGAGTTCTTTCTTTTCTTATAGGAGGATAGTTATCTAGGCCCCATATTTGAACTGAATTTAGCACTTGCAAAACTTAAACTGAGTCAAGTGACTTACCTCGGAGTCGGCGCGGATGAGCGTGGCGTGGTCATGCTTTTCTAAACTTTGAAAGTATGCAGAAACGCAAATCTGCGCTCTGATACCACCTTCTGTCACACCCCGCCTTACTACTAGCTTTGAAAATCAGAGTAAAATTTTTGTTTTTATTTTCGAAAGAACGTGCGAGCTGGGTTTTCGAAAATACTGACTTATTGCGGGATGTGGCAGATAAAAACTTAAACTGAAACTTGGGCTTGCCCACAGACATAATAAAACATGCAACCAAACTGTCCGCTCGCGGATTATGGAATTATACATGCATAGTCTGTACTGTCTCGCACTGTCTAGAAAAACTCGCTGGCGGAAGCATCCGAAATACGAATACATAACATGCGTACATAAACTGAATAAAATACACATGATCATAAATCTAGGACATAAAAATGCTGGTAAAATATGTCCGACTCTCATGACCACGCTGCGCCACATCTGTGCTCATCCGGCACGCTCGACTCCGTCTCCTGAAAAACACAATGGGGGCGTGAGCAAACCACTATGCTCCGCAAAGACCAGTACTGAACAAAACATCATCTATAATAACGTATCATGAAACATAAATATATAAGAGCTGAAACTGTAAACTGATCTCTGATGTCTGTTCTGATCTGTGGTCAAAAGACCCTCGGCCGTAGCCGCTCGTGTGCACACGCCGATGGGGTAGAAAGGGCCTCGCCCCTCCCAACGGTCATCAGGTGGGTATAAAGGCCTCGGCCACCCAACCCGGAACTAAACTGTCTCAAACATACCTCTGCCATGGTACAGATATTATCTATGATGTGACATCCAGTACATGACCCCCACCTGAAAAACTTGAAATCTGGTATGCAAGTGCGGAAGCTGGAGTAGCGGTCGGAGGCTCGACTCTCCTTAGGCTACATAAATATTTAAGCAAAATAATGCTAAGTATAATGCTCAGAATATTTAATTATATGCTAAAATGCTCGGACTTATCTACGCGATTAAACTGGACTGGACTGGCTCGGAAAAATACTGAAATTTCCGGAACTGGACTCGGATCAGAAATCACGAGTAAAAACTGACTCGAACCGCCGGTCGAACCGGCCGGTTCGCTGGCTGGCCGGACCGCCGGCTCGACTGGGCCGGGCGGTCGGGCTGGGTTCGGCTAGACCGGGCTCGGTCCCGTGCCGGGCCAGCTGGTGCCCGGGCACGGCGCTGGGCACGGCTGGTGCGACCGGGCTCGGTCCCTGGGGCCGCTGGACTTGGCTAGGCGCGGACTGGCGCTGGTGGGCACGGCCCGGGCACGACTGGTGCCCCTCGGGTGCGCGCTGGGCACGGCCGAGGCTTGGCTGAAGCCCTGTCGTGCGGCTGGGCACGGACTGAGGGTTGCTGGGGCGCGCTGGCGTGCACTGGGCACGGTACGGCGCGGACTGGCACTGGTCAGGGGCTACGCGGGCGCTGCCGGGCGCCCTGGAGGGTTCTGGGCACGCGGGCGTGCTGCTGGGCACGTCCCGGGCCGGCTGGGCTAGGGCAGACGCGGGACAGACACGGGCAGAGGCCACACGGGCGCTACTGGCCGTCCCCGAGGTCACTGGGCTCTCGGGCGTGCTGCTGGACACGCCCCGAGGCCGACTGGGCTCAGCTGACCCTGCTCGGGTCAGCCCTGGACTTGGCACGAGGCTCTGGCACGAGACCTCATGCGCTGGGCTTGGCACGGACGCTGCCGGGCGTCCCTGGGCACGCGGGTGTGCTGCTGGGCACATCCCGGGCCAACTGCGTGCTCGGGCTTGGCACTGGCACGACCCGAGGTCGGCTACGCATGACACGCGAGGCCATGCGTGCACTGAGGCTGGGACAGCGCGGCCAGGCGCTGTCGGGGTTGCTTGGGCGCGACGGGCGCCACGACCCCGGGTACGACGCGGACAGGCACTGCGGGCGCGCTGTCGCGGACACTGGTGCCTCGCGCACGCTGGCGCGGGCACGGACTGGCACTGGGCCGGGCACTGGCGCGCTATGTGCGCGGGCAGTGACCAAGGCCGGCCCTTGCCGGACCTCCGGCAACATTTCCGGTGACATGCAACTCCAAACATCATGATATGGTAAAATAAGCATAAATATCACATAAAACACTAGTGGACCCCGGGTCCACATGCATGATACTCGGGAGGGCCTAAATGGCACGTACGAGCAACTTGGCCTCCGAACCAACATTCATAACTTACAAAACTACTCAGGGCCGAATGATATACATCACAAATGATGACTATAATGGCTAACACTTGGGTCATACCATGCATGCATGAGGATGGGCCTCGGGTGGCCAAAATAGCGTATTTTCATGAATGAATTGACCAAGGCAATGAACTCCATTTATTCTCAAATTTTTACAGCATCAATGGTATGATATTTAAGGGTGATTTAACCAACATTTTCGACTTTGGCATGCATGCAACTAAAATTTTATTTTTAAGGCCATTTAATTCAAAAATTCGTAAATCATATATAATGACATGCATGGCTCGGTTTCTCTTCATGAAAAATCTTAAAATATCATAAAATAATTAATGAACATAAAAATCCCGAGCTTACCTCGGTTAGAAATGGAGATAATGAACTAGGGCTCGAAATGTGGTTATGCACGGCTTTAGGGGTTGGCTTGGACTTAGGTTGTGATTTGCTCGTGCCAAACACCTCCAAGAGACTTAGAAAAATATAAGGTACACTTATATGGTGCTAAGCCTCGAGGGAATGTGCTTGGAAAAGGCTGAGGTGCGGTCCTCCTTCTTCCCCGGGGCTGCGCGCGCGAGGTAGGCACCAGCTGGGTTCTTCTCACTTTTCTGATTTTTCCCTAAGTATTTGCTCGAGGTATTGGGGGTCTAAGAACTTCCTTGCATCTTATAGAAGAGGTTTATATAGGATATGGGGCGGAACTTGCTATGTGAGGTCAAAGGGGACCAAAATGGTTGGGAATCTTTCTCTTTTCATGCACATGAGTAGAGGCTAGTCATGGGGAACAATGGCTGACTTAAATCACGGTTTGGGTGGAGATTCCTGGTGGTTTTACAGAGCTCAAACGTTTATTTAAGTGATCTGGTCAGCCTTGGTACAAAAGTGGGGGACAAGGACAAAATTTCTTGAATAAACAATGTTGTGCACATGCTTCACTTCATGCTAAACTCTAGTTGACTTTCCTTAACAATGCTTAGGGCCAATTAAGCTCATTTAGACCCTTATTAAGTGCCTAATACACGTATGAGTTGGGCCCTGAGCAAAGTGGGCCGAAAATAATGGTTTTGGGCCTTAGAAGTGGACCTGCCATTCCTGCCGCTGGGCTGCTGGGCGCGGCACTGGGCCTGGGCGCGGGCTGGCGCGAGGGCGCGGCCTGGGCTGCGCGGTCACGGGCTGGCGCGGGGACATGCTGGGCTGCTCTGGCAAGATGGGCTGCGCGAGTGTGGGGACCTTGGACCCAACCTAAGGACTTCTCTTGGTATCCCAACACTTAGAAAAGATTTGCAAAGTGATGTTAAGGCATGGGGACATGCCCTTGGGCTCGGTTTGGGCGTGCATGGCGCGACTAAGGCGCGGCTCGGGTCTCGGGCACGAGACTCGACTAGGGCTCGATATAAAAGATCAAGACTTATACTTTGATATTTTTATACACTTAGAAAAATATTCTAAGTATAAAAATACCAATACTTGGCCATGCTCGGAATTTACCTGGAAATCAACTCGGAACCCAACTAGGGTTCGGAGTCGATAAACTCTCGAATTGACATGCTATTATTTATCAACCCAAATTAATGGATTAATCTTAACTTAGACTTGATATAGAATTATTCAAAGAATAATTTATCATGTTTGAGCATTTAGCATAAATAATATAACTCGAAAATTTCTGAAACTTACGGATTTCACTTATAGTCGAGCAGTGAAACCGTTCTGAATATTATTACTGTTTTGGGGCGTTACACTTGTTACGAAATTTATATTTAAAATTAAAATTAAAATAAAAAACGTTCTCATTTTCAAATATTTTTTTTTAAAAATTATATTTTATTCATATTTAAAATGAGACTCGTCACTTATTCGGTTTAACATCTTATATTATATTCATTTTTCAACTTTGTCATTTAATTAATTTGTAGTTAAATTAATTTAAACTAAATTTTCCAATTAATATTAATATATAATTTATTTTTATCATAAAGATAAATATAATTATTTATTTATTTTAATGTATAATACAGATGTCGAATCACATATCATCAAGACATGATTAATTTGATATATTGCACACAACTAAATGATAATAAATGAAAAATTTATTATTCAACCATCATTGATTATTGATGGGTGGTTCATTTTCCAGCAACCGGAGCTCCGAGTCGTGCTTATCTCTCTCTTTCCATAGTCCGACACCAAATTTTTCAAGCGAGCTTCAAGGTAACATGTTTCGATTGATTTCTTGTCCTTGGTTGTTGGGTTGTTGTGGAATACTACTCTTTCCCGAGTAGTGGTATTGATAAGTCGAGTTGAGTGATTGCGGTGTTCGTCGATTGTGTTAGGCACGTCTTGCCGGACGTGCCAAGTTCTTGTTGAAAGGGGTTACCGGAGTCGCCCGAGGTTTCAATTGTTCATTATGGAGATTGTTGGACGTCATTTACAGAACATGCCGTTAAACAAAAAAGTTTGTCGTGTCAAGGCCTGAAAGGAGTAACATTGGCAGTCTCGGGCCCGATTTTGGAGTTTTCAAGCTAATACTTGAGTTTTCGTCGAGAAGTTGTGGAATTAACGGACATCATTCCTCCGAGATGCTAACATCTGGCATTTACTCGGAGCCAAGGGACGGTAATCATGACTTCTCATATGATTTCAAATGACAATTAGCTCGGATGGCTTATGGAGCGATATGCATGCCACGTAAAACCGTTCGGATGGCCTCGTTTTGAGCTCGAAGGGTCTTCGGGACAATTTCTTTATTCCCACCGGACGAACACCATTGGACACACGATGGTGCACCACCGTGTAGAGTACGCACTTTATTTTCCTTATTTTCTTTTTCTCTTATTTTTTTTTTCTTATGTTTGTGCTGGATTTCTTTTCTTTTTTTCGTTTATTGTGTGTTCTTCGCATGAGCTTGTGTGATTATGTGTTCCTTTCATATGCTTTTTGGTCAAGCAATGAGGACATTACTTTGTTTTAAGTGTAGGGAAGGATTTTCTTGATTATGCATGCTTATGCGTTGTTTCTTTTATTTTAGGTGTTTTATCTAATGTTTTGTGCGTCGTGGACCTGTTTTTTTTTATTAGTCCTTGTCTGTTTGTGTCGATTACCCTTCATGAAACTTAATGTTTGGTCAAGTCAAAATGACTAGTTGTGAGTTGAGAATGTTGAATGGATTCATTTTTAATTATTGTGCCTTAGGTACTTGATGATTTGGATACCGGTTTCCTAAATTAAATGAGGATTTGTTGAAATTGGAATCCGCATTTGAATTCACGAGATTATTTTGTCCCTTGTTTGTTCTCGATTGGTTATCTTGAAACATTCTTGCCTTGTGTTCGATTGTTGTAATCGTGTTATGCTTAGACGCATGTGGTACGTCTTGTTGATTGTTGATGTTATATTATTGTATTTTTGATGTATCCTTGTGTTGCTACTCCCTTCGTAAAAAAAAAAAGAAGAAAGAAAAAAAGAAAAAGAAAATAAAATATGATTTCGCGAGGAAGTACGGATTACACTCCTCTTATTTCGATCTACTTCGTAGAATAAGATAATGAGCCCGGGAAACTACTCTAGGAGACTCGAGGAAATCCCTCGAGGTTACACTTTGATAATAATCGTCCAGAACCTCGTTTGGAAAAAAGGTAGCTCACGAAAAAAATTGTATAAAATGAACTCGTGAGAGTAGAAGGGATTAGACTCCGCTTGATCCGATTAGTCTCCTTCTAGATGGATCGGGTCTATGAGTACGGGAAACCAGCCTAGGAGACTCGGGGACAAACCCCGAGGTTAAACTTAGGTAATAATTGTCCAGAAGATTCTCATTTGCAAAAAGTGACTCATGTAAGAGAGAGAGAGAGAGAGAGAGAGAGAGAGAGAAGGAAAATATTAAAAAAAAAAAGAAGAAGAAGGGGGAGTTGGCCTTGTTGATTTCGTGCTTATCATTTCTCACATTTTGAGTAAACCTTCTATTGCTTTTTGCACGTGTATTTGAAAAAAGAGAGTTTGAATCGAGTAACTCATGTGTAGAGTGACTTGGGGCAAGTTTTTATTTTGTATGAATTCATTTAGGGGACCTTATTCTCGAATTTGAGTATAATTCTAAGGATAACTGGAGGAAGAAGAGACTTTCATTTCGCATGATCATTATCTATGAACCTTTCAATCTTTTTTCTCGAGCTACTTGTTGTTTTGTTTGCTTGAGGACAAGCAAAGAGTTAAGTGTGGGGGAGTTGCTTGTTGTGTTTTTGTGGTGTTTTTCGTGCCTTAGTCATGTCTTTTTAAATTCATTTTAGTGTTGACCGGTCCATTTTGTCATGTTTTGTGCATTTTCGCTTTTGTCTTTTTTTGTCTCTTTTGGTGTTGATTAGATCTATTATACGAAGCCTGGGAAAAAGAGTCGTTCGAGTCATTTTCGAGTTATTTCTGAGCCACCCGAACCAGTGTCCAGCCATTCGAACTGTGCAAGAGAGCAAGCCGCGACTAAGCACTCGTAATCCGGGCGCCTCTAGGGCGCGAGAAACCAAGGAGACAGGTCGCGCACTTGCGACCCGAGTAGGCACCTGCGAGGCTGTGAGTTCTGGGTTCGAGAAGACCCGTGCGCTGCAAGCACTCGCGACGCGGGCAGGCATTCGCGGCCACGCGAGTTTCAGGCACTAAGAAGACCTGTGCGAGGCCGACACTCACGGCCTAAGTCCTAGTCGGTGGGTGCGCAAGTTCAACACTAGAGTAGTTGCGGCACTCGCTACCCAGCGCAACAGCTCGCGACCTCGCGAGTGTCGCCAAGGAGCAGCAGCATCGCTCGCGAGTGATGTTCGTGCCACCTAGCCACTCGCTACCCAGTGCAGCAGCATCGCTCGCGACCCGAGCTACTTCCCGCAAGCGCGCGAGTGATGTTCGTGCCACCTAGCCCTCCCTGAGAACCAGCGCCATCGAGCACGCGAGACACCTTCGAGGTGGACTTGTGCCACTCGCTGCGAACCATCACTCACGACCTGACGAGTGCTCACCCAAGGCGACCTAGCACTCGCTGTGAACTCCATTCCACGACCCAGTGAGCTGCCACCCGAGAGGACCCGTGCACACCATATTTTCATTTAATGTGTGTGTTTTAGTGTGAGTTTAGCGTGTTAGTACAAATACATTTGCTCTCCTTGTGTGGGAGCAACTAGACTTCATATATTTCTTTTTTCCCTTTGAGGAAGTGCTCTCTTTTTATTTTTCTCTCTATTTTGTGTTGGAAGCTCCATGACTCATATTTTCGGTGACATTATTTTATGCAAGAAGCTTTTGCCTTCCATTCTCTATGAGCATGCAATAGGAGAGTGATTACTTAGTTTTAAGATTCATTACTCTGTTTTTGTTCTGCTTTTTATTTATGAAGTTTTCAAGGTAAATGTGCTGTTTTGGTAGTTGAATGAAGCAATTTTGGTTCTTTGTACTTTCATTGCTAGATGATTTTATGAGTTAAATACGTGCTTATCTTGTATTAAAGGTTAAATCTTGATCAATTAGTTTAAGAAGGCTCGTGTTAATTACCTAGGATCTTAATGTTAACATGTTTCTCTATGTTTATTTTCGTTTTTCTTAAGTTGTGGAGACTCTGATCAACCAAAGTTCCCATATTTTCTCTCAAAGCTCTCATCTTTCATTAATTGCTTTCAAGTGCTTTCACGCTTAGCTTAATTTAGTGCAAAAATCATCCCCATTAAAGCGAGTAGAATGTTTAGGAGTTTATTTTCCCTTTTTGTCCTCTCGACAACTTATGAGTGTCGAAGCTCCGAATAGTCTTCCTTTGAGAGACGACCCTAGTGAGATCTTCGTTCGTACTTGGCTAAAAACAACTAAATAGTGAGTGAGGGTATGAGCAGGTTGAGTTATGCTAAGGACAATTTTTATGGAAAAGGAATTGCTGCTCATCAAAGATTACATCTCTAGAGATAATGTTCTTTCCCCTAGAAAACAAAGCCACATAACCTTTATTCTTCGAATTGTGACCAAGAAAGATGCACGGAAGAGATATTGATTGAATCCTATGCTTGTTATAGGGTATCAAGTTTGGGAAACAAAGTAAACCAAAAACTCTAAAGGAGCTGAAATCAAGTATGTGATTGTAGAGTCTTTCTAGAGGCAAGAATGAAGTTCAAGTTTAGGATGAGATAAGATAGAAAGTCCCATTTAAGAATGATATATACATATATATATATATATGTATGTATGTATGTATACATATATCAGTTCTAAAGGCATCATCCCAGTATCTAAGGGGCACTTGAGAATGAGATAAGATAGAAAGTTACATTTCCATTATGGTCCCATGTCTTCTCTCAGCCAAAGGGAATGTGTATGGGGGAAGGACATTTTGTGTTGAATCCAAGAATCAATGAAAATTTCAGTGAGAGGCATAAATTCTCCTCCTCCATCACTTTGAACAACTTTAGTTTTATGATTGAGCTGAATTTCAACAATGTTTTTAAATTGAACAAAGACATTGAAAACACCGAACCTCTTGTGTACGAAATAAATCCAAGTAAACCTTGTGAAGTGATCTACAAAGCAAGCATAGTAGTGTGATTTTGAGTGTAAAGTAACTGGTGAGGGGTTCTGTTGTTGTATGAAATTAACAACTTAATTATAAACAGCTGGGTGTGTTTAAACAAAGATTAATATAAAGTTGGATTTTATTGATATGTTCACAAGAGTACAGGAAGTCGGTTTTTTTGTTCTTGACCGAGATCATTTCAAGCCCATGTACAATGTGCGAAAAAGATTCGAAAAAGGATTTCCAAAAAAGATCCACGTACAACCATGAATTCTTCTATTTATAGTTCGGTTGCTTTTGTTTTTTTGTCCGAGGTAGATAAGATCGCATTTAATATTGAGCAGCTTCAATTAAACGGTGTGTAGTGGAATGAGAAAACATCAATGATTGTTGTTTGTTTTGATGGCCCAATCAAATGTATACAGCTCCTTTTGCTTGAAAATTCGATCTTCTCGGATGTCGGATGAGTGGATAATCTTTTGTAGACATAATCATATTGGTGAAGTCGGGTATCGGCTTCTGATAGATGGTTTTACTTCATTGATTATCTTGATGTCGGTTTGACCATCTAGAAGTCGGTGAACAACATATCTAACTGGTACCGACTTGAGCTAAGTTTAGCATTTCTGAGGAATTATTAATCGAACAAAACAACTAATCTTTGGCTCTAACCTCATGAAACCAAGTCGATTATCAACAGAGAGGCCCCCGACATTAGTAGGTATTTGAGCATTTTTTGTCAAATTGCCGCTGATGTCGTTTTTGTCTTTATAACTCCGACTTGGTGGTTTACCGACTTCTCTTCATTTTGCGATCGACATGGGAGCACTTGGTTTATTTTCAACTTTGTCTGCGACAGTTATGTAACGTTTGAACTGACGTGGCAGTTCTCAAAAGACGCATCCGCATTTAATGGGTCCAACGGATAGAATTGTCAAGTTACATGGCGTTTCAGGATTTGCCCACGTTTGTTAATCATTACTGTAACGTTGCACCATTTAGTGACACGTCCGTTACACGCGCCGATCTCGGGTTTGATCAACGGCTACAAATCAAAACCTATAAATTGCTATCGGTTTTGACTGTAAAGGGTTTCTTCACCTTTAATCTTCGCATTCTTTGCTTTCGTCTTTGCATCCATATTCCCTTGAATTTCTCTTTCCGTTTCATCTCGTGCAATTCGTGTAATTTCTCTGTATCTTCTTCAGTTTAGTGCGTTGAGATCTTCGGTAAGGCTTTGCCCTAATTTTTATTTTCGTGCTCGCCCGTTTCGAATTTGTTTTTATTTTCCCTTTGATCTTGGAAAAATGACTTCTCACGTCGAGGATAGCAGTAGCCGTACAATTTCTGAGGTTAGGATTTTTACCGACGAGTATTTAGAACTACCTCTTGAATATTATCGGTGGGATCCTATTCTCGTTCGAAGGCTGAACTTGAATAGGGACATAGTCGAAGTAGACAAGGTGGTAGAAGATAACGCGATGTCTCTGCCAGATTATCGGAAATATCTGTTACCCACCACCTGAGCCCATAAACTATTCCCCTTCGAAGTCAAACTCAGCAAGAAAAGAGAGATTTCGATATCGGGACTTCGAGTCGTGGAAAAGGAATACGGCAATGGCTACACAACTCGAACTTCGGTACACTTTTTAATCTACTGATCTCGATAAAGAAAACATTTGCTTTACTTAGTTTAACTCTTAGAGAGAGTATATTTGCAAAAATATATATGTTGTTGAATAACAGAAAGGATAAATTCCTGATTAGGTGAACCGAGCATTTTGACTGATGCCGACATTGTTATGCTTCGGGGGGAGGTTATATTCCTTCCTCGGTAAGGTTGTTTGCTCCATACCCGGGTGAAAGGATAACTTGCCATCCACCAGGCTGCGTGGGTATTTTTGCTGATTCGATAAGGTCGGGGTTAAGATTTCCACTCCCTGCTCTGATTACCGACTATCTGAGAGACTGGGGATTCGGTCTATGTCAAATAGCACCAAATACATGGAAAAGAATCATCGGCCTCATGGTGTTATTAAAGGAAAGAGGTTGGGAGATGCCAACGGCCGAAGAGATAAGGAGCCTTTTCACATTTAGAAGGTGTGCTGATAGGCAAGTTGCTGACCCGTTGATTTGTTATGCTTGCGCGGGGAAACCACAAGGTGGATTAAAAATCGGTGATTTAATCACCGAAGTCCCAGATTCTCTTCATGGATTTCAAGAGGAATGGCTTTGGGTCGGCGGAGACTGGCAGACTCCAAATTTTTCTAAACCACAATGCATATTGTAAGTTTTTTTTAACATCTCTTGTACCGAGTTAGTCTGACTCTCTTTATTTTTGTACTAACAGGTCAGCAATTTTACTATTTGCAGCCAGAAGAAAGGAAGTGAAGCTCAGTGCAGAATTGAAAAGAAGGATTTCTGAGCTATTCAAGTTGAAGAAAGGACAGCGCAGCTTTAAACTAGTTTTAAAGGATACAAGGTTAAAAGCTGCTGGCCTTTGTCCTGAGATCTCGGATGCTTGTTTTCAACCCGGTAAGTTCAAATCTTAAACTTTCATCTGACTTGAAGTCGGTTACTCTTGAAACTAATTATAACTTGGATATCTTTGCTTACAGTGTACTATCCACTTCTCGGAGTTCTCGGGTTTAAGACTATTCGTGACGCCCAAGCTTTTCGTCAAAAGAGCCCGAACTTAGATCTCCGAACTAAAGTCGGAAAAAGCAAAGAACAACGCTTATCGGAAATGGGTCGCAAGAAGTTAATAAAGGCTTTCCTAGCAAACCCGATCATGAATCCGAAAGAAATCGACGTTGGTGAAGGTGCAACGTCGGTTGCTGCTGCTGAAGTTACGCAACCAAATTTTCTGTCGGTTGCGACGTCTGGTCCGATAGAGGCTATTGCTGCTACTGCTGTGATTGGTTCGCCTGAAGTGGAACCAGCTACAGAAATTATTCAGCCTGAGGCCCCATCAACTGTTGAAGTTGTTGTTATCGAGCCTGAGGATAACCGAAATGTGGTTGAAGAGCATGAAGTTCCATTAACCCGACAGAGAAAAAGACGTGCCGATGGTGTCCCGGCTGTTGAGGGACGAACGAAGAAGAGGCATGATATCGGTCGGCAAGAAGGGAAGAAAAAGGAGCCGTTGGTTGATCGCTCATTCTTACTCATCGATTAGGAGAGGATGTTAAACTTCAGGCAGCCTCGGAAGTCGGTCAAAAAATGGTTCTCGACCTTTGAGTCAATGGAGATTCCCGAAATCACAAGTACCGTTGAGTTGCCGAGCCACGTTGTTGACGCTGCTCGGGTCCTGATGATGGTATGGAATCCGAGATCTGAGATTGGTGTGTCCTCTCTGCTGAGTGTGTATAAGTTTAAACACGCAAAAGCTTCCCTAAGCCGAGCTCTTGTTAGTCTTACGATGGCGGAAGATGATTTTCGTTTAAATGCAGCTCAAGTGGAAGAGAAGAAACATACACTTGAACTCAGAGATGAAGCCCTTGCATCTCTGAGGGAGGAAGCAACTAAAATCGAGGCTGCTCTGAAGATGAAAATCTCCGAGCAAGATCAGCAGCTTGTTATTACTCAGAGTGAGATCGAGACTCTGAGAACGGAGAAGGCTAGCCTTGATTCTGATGTACTTAAATTGACCAGTCAAGTGATCACCTCCGAGCAGCGTGTGAAGACGCTTGAAGAACAGTTGGCTCTGTGTGAATCACTACTTCGCAAAGAGCAAGAGGCTCAAGAGATTACTCGAAAAAGTCGGTCTGAGATCGAGGACTTGCTAATGAAGGACCGGGATGCTCACCGTGCCGACCTCAGCAGACTTCAAGAGGAGAAGATGAAGCTTGCTGAGGAAAAGTATAATGATGGTCTTCGAGCTAGGAAAATCCTTGAGGCAGAGGCCCACCGACTTCAGACCAAAGTTGAATCTGACTTCGAGGATGAAGACCGAGAGTTGGAAATGAATACTTGCATCAACCTTCGCTGGGTCGTCGAGCGGTTCGATGCCAGCCTTTATGATATTGAGGCGCTGCGTCAATATCTCCTCTTTAAGATCAGAAAGCATGACTTTCATTCAAAGATTGAGACCGCTCATATCGACGCTGATGAAGATGAGAAAGAGTTTGTGAATGGCTTTTGAAGTCTGCTGATGAAAATTCGGAAATTCCTCGCCTTCCCCTTTTGAGCAAAGAGAGAGATGCTCGCCTCCGTCGATCCTTTGTTGACATGCTCCTGGAAACCGAAAAGGAGAAAAGGACCAAGCTCGCCAACGTCTATGTGAAGACGTTTGCGGAAGTTAATATGGAGGAAGAGATTGAAAAGATGACCCCTGACCAGATTCGAAAGGCAGTTCTGGTTTTCCTCGAAGAGAAGATCCAAGAATTGTCTCAGGGCGTTAAGCAGCCGGAAAAGACTGAAGTTACTGAGAAAGATTCTGCTGTTGATGAGCATTTTCCGGTAACTCTCTCGGATGTTGAGAAGGCTGCTAAGGCAGAGGAAGACCGAGTGCTTGAACATATCAGCAGGCAAATGTCCAAGAAAATTACCGGTGAGGATGTGGAAGACTCATTGCGAGCTGACAAGGCTAATGAAGAAGCAACCAAGGATGATGATGCTTAGCTTGTTTTGAATTTCTTTTATTTCTCTACTTCTATTATCTCTTTTGAAGTGTTCCCGGCATGTCGAGACACAGTTTTTTTTTATCTAGTAGTTGTAATAGTTCTTTGAAAAACAATATCTTATGAATGAATGGCTTTTGGTTATATTGGTTTTCACTCATAAGTTCCCAAGTATATTGAACTCAGAATTTTGGATAAGTCAGTATTTTTTAGTTCCGACTACCATATTCAGCATGTCATTTTACTTTTGCTGAATTTTTTCAAGTGTTAAGATGTCGGCAAAGTGTTTTATTTTTATTTGTGGGCTTCATCAACTTAATTTTATTTATAAGTCGATGAAAATGGAATTTTTTCTTACTCAGATCAAACTTCAGGACCTGAATGTGAAGATACTTGTTCCATTAATTTAAAGCTGCCCCTTAACCTTCCTAAGCTATTGAACTTAGTCACTTGAAGGTTAATACTTTAGCCGAAAGGGTATATCTTGCCGAGTTATAGAGCTCGGTTAAGATCAAGATAATCCTTAAATTTTTTTTAGTAAAATATAAGTCTTGTCCAAGTTTAAAGGCTTGGCTACGTAAAGACTAATACTATACCGAGTTAAAGTTCTCGGTTCTTTTCGAGAGACTCTTTAGCACTCAAATTTCTTATATTCATCAAAAAAGTGTACAGAGTCATACATACATCGTAAACAGTTACTGGAAATACTTCTTCAGATAAACAGCATTCCAGGGATATGGAAGAGCAAGTCCGTCTGGCTTTTCAAGTCGGTAGGTACCTTTTAGAAGCACTTGACTTATCTTAAACGGTCCTTCCCATTTTGGTTTCAAAGGCCCCGGATCTGGTCCAGTAATTCTTTTAAGTACCAGGTCTCCAACTCGGAATGAACGAGGTTTTATCTTTGAGTTGATATACCTCTCACTTCTTTGTTTATAGGCAGCATTTTTGAGACCTGCCATGAGGTGAGTTTCATCTAAGAGATCCAAGTTGGTTTTCAGATTTTCCGAGGTAGTTTTGTCGTAGAAGTTTGTTACTCGGTATGTCGGGGATCCGAGTTCAACAGGGACAATAGCTTCTGATCCGTACGTTAAGGAGAAAGGTGTTTCCCCGGTTGCATGACAAACTGTCGTTCTGTAGGTCCATAATACATTTGGCAATTCTTCGGGCCAGGTCCCTTTTGCGGCATCAAGTCGAGTTTTTAAGCTGTTCTTGATTATCTTGTTAATCGCTTCGACTTGGCCATTGGATTGAGGATGATATGGTGAGGAAAAGAAGTGTTCTATCTAGTAATCCTTACAAACAGCTTCGAGTGGTTTTCCTTCAAACTGTCGACCGTTGTCGGTTATAATTGAACTCGGTACGCCAAACCGACATATGATTGATTTCCAAATAAAGTCGACAACTTTCTGTTCGGTAATCGTAGCCAATGGTTCAGCTTCAGCCCATTTTGTAAAGTAATCGACTGCTATAATAGCAAACCTTACGCCTCCCTTCCCGGTTGGAAGTGGACCGATTAAGTCGATTCCCCATCTTGCAAATGGCCATGGACTGTATACCGATTTAAGAGATTCTGGAAATTGATTAACATTTGGGGCGAATATCTGACATTTTGTGCATTTGCGAACCCAATTTGTTGCATCCATCTTCAATGTTGGCCAATAATATCCTTGTCGAAGTATTTTATATGCTAATGCTCGTGCACCATTGTGATTTCCGCAGATTCCTTCATGAACTTCTTCAAGGACATATCTCGACTCTTGCTCGGTTAAACATTTCAGCAGGGGAACAGAGTATCCCCTTTTATAAAGGATTCCATTATCCAATGTAAACCGAGCTGCTCGAATTCGAAGAGATCGAGCTTCTTTTGAATTTTGAGGTAAGGCCCCTGTTTCCAAGTATGTTACAATCGGTGTCATCCAAGTCGGTGACTCTTGTAACTCGGCATTCATGACTCCTTTAATTGAGGTCGATGGCAATTCTTGGTAACCGACTTGGACATACTCGACATCTTCCATTCCAGTGCTTGATGCAAGTTTAGAGAGTGCGTCAGCCGGGATATTTTGCGAACGAGGAATGTGTTCTAACTGAATATCAAGCTTGGACATTCTCTGTTTTACAAGCGTCAGATACGGTAACAATCGAGGTTCTTTAACTTCAAATTCTCCATGGACTTGGTTCACCAACAACTGGGAATCAGAAAATACCTTAAGCTTATCTACATTCATGGATTCTGCAAGGCTCAATCCGGATAGTAAAGCCTCGTACTCAGCTTCGTTATTTGTTACCGGAAAAAGAAATTTGACAGAATGGCAGAACATTTTGTTATAAGGGTCTATTAGGACGATTCCTCCGCCAGCTCGATGTTGAGTTAATGAACCGTCAACATACAAAGTCCATGTTTGATCTTCATTAACTATCTCGATTGCAGGAGTGAACTCAACAATAAAGTCGGATAGGACCTGGGCTTTTATAGCTGTCCTCGGTTTGTAATGGATGTCATATTGACCGAGTTCAATGGCCCATTTAACCAGTCTTCCTGAAGTGTCAGGTCGGTGAAGAATTGACTTTAAAGGGTACGAAGTGAGTACTGTTATCGAATGTTCTTGGAAGTAAGGATGTAATTTCTGAGCTGCGATAATAAGGGCATAGGCTAATTTCTCCATCGGTGGATATCGTAGCTCAGCTTCATGTAGTGCTTTATTGACATAATAAATTGGATATTGTTGATGTCCTTCTTCACGGATAAGGACAGCACTGATAGTAGTGTCGCTTACTCCCAGGTATAAGTACATCATTTCTTCAGGTACCGGTTTCTGTAAAGTTGGTGTTTGAAGAAGTATTTCTTTGATCTTTTCCAGAGCTTTTTTGGTCCATTCGAAGTATTTTCCCTTCTTTATTGACTCAAAGAAAGGTCTGCATCGGTCTGTTGACTTTGATATAAACCGATTTAAAGCAGCAAGTCGGCCGGTAAGAGCTTGAACACCTTTGACTGATGTAGGAGGTATCAAATCCATAATGGCTTTTATTTTCAAGGGATTAGCTTCAATACCGCGTTGAGTCACGATATATTCCAAGAATTTACCAGAACCTATTCCAAAAGTGCATTTCTTTGGATTCAGCACCATGGAATAATCCCTGAGGATGTTGAACATTTCTCGCAGATGATTAACATGATCAACACCGAGAACCGACTTGACCAACATGTCGTCGACATAAACTTCCATAAGTATGTCCAATGAGCTTGGCAAACATTTTGTTAACCAGCCTCTGATATGTGGCCCCGGCGTTTTTGAGACCAAATGGCATCATTGTTTAACAATACCGACCTCGAGCAGAATAAAAAGATGTATGTTCTGCTTCCTTGGGATCCATTGGAATTTGGTTATAGCCCGAGTATGCATCCATAAAGCTCATCAGTTCATGTCCCGCAGTAGCATCTACCATGTAATCGATATGAGGTAGTGGATAACTGTCCTTTGGACAAGCTTTATTCAAGTCGGAAAAGTCGATACAGAGTCGCCAAGCTCCAGAACTCTTCTTTACCAGAACTGGATTAGATACCCAATTTGGATATTTAGTTTCTTGAATGAACTTGTTGTCGATCAACTTTTGAACTTCTTCTTCGAGAGCCTTTTGTCGGTCTGGACCGAGTTTACGTCGTTTCTGAACCACAGGTTTGATAGTTGGATCCAGATTAAGTCGGTGTGAAGCTATGTTGGGGTCAATTCCCTTCATATCCTCATGTTTCCAGGCGAACACATCTGAATTTTCCTTGAGAAACTAAATGAGTTGAGTTCGTATTGGTTCTTCCAGATTGGCCCCAATGCGAAGTGACTTATCGCGGACAGGATCATCAATAAAAATTATTTCGATTTCTTCTGATGGTTCAGCTCGGTCGAGTTTGTTCTTCTCTTTAAATTGAGGATCAAGTTCGTCTTCTTCGCGGACTGGTTCTTTTCCTAGACGTCTTCCACGATCTTGAGTTAAATCACCATGAAATTCGATATTTGAAATTTCCGACTTCTTGGATGATTCAATTTCCATCTCGATAGTCAAAGGTACCGAGTTCTCAGGAGTTGAGAACTTTTCTCGTTTATCCTGGACTTTTTCTGCCATATGTATCGGAGAAGGTGGTTCATGCCAAGGCTTGACCCATACCATTCCACGAGCTTCATATTGATCTCCATAATGAGTCCCCTCTCCGTTATTTGTGGGGAATTTTAAAGCGTAATGGAATATTGAAACAGCTGTTCTTCCCACAACGGCATTATATTCATTTTTGAGATCCATCACCTTGAACGTCTCCATGATAACTTGGGAGGCCTGCCCAGGAGTCCCAAATCGAATTGGCATGGTTATTTCTCCAAGAGTCGGTGTAATTGTCGCGTTAAAACCTTGTACTTGATCTTTACAGGGTTTCAACTCAGTTGGATCAATCCCCATTCGGTCAAACGTGCGGAGCATTAAAATGCTTGAATATGCTCCTGTATCAACCATTATCCGATGTACAATTGGTGCCGTGATCACGAGAGGATCAGAGTGTGGGCGAACAAAATAGCTGGCATCATCCACATTGAAAGTAATCGGACAATTATTCCGAGCATTAATTCTATCTCGGAGGTCGGTTGCCATGACAGTTGTTGATGTCGAAAATCGGACGATCAACTATCAAATGCGAATCGAATTGTTGAATGAAAAATGAAGGACAAAATTGGTGGAAAATGATATTTCTTTATTATGGAAGAAGATGAAAAATGGAGAGAGACATCCAACCTCCCCTACTCTCTCTCTTTCTCTTGTATTGTGGGGAAGAAAAAATAAAATGAGGAGCCCATCCCTTTTCTTTCCTCTTTTTGACATATATATACATGGCCCCATTTTACAAGTGGGCTCATAAAATATGTAGCAAATGGTACATTATTTAATGTGATATGATTATCGTAAGACCCGCTTATGACTCTTGACGGTTCTAATTGGCGTCCGTCTTCTCGGCAATTGTCGCGTTTATCGAAAGCAGTTTCTTCGTGGTATGTGAGCCATCCAATTATTTTCAACTCTGTCCGCCTTGGCAGTGGGCGGACTCGACATCTAGGGATCCGTCTGGCTTTCACGTGATCAGTTTTGATAACTTGTTTGTATATTTATTTATCATGTATTTTCGGCTCCTCGGTTATCGGGCCGTATTTTATTATTTGATTTATCATTTATTTAATCGGAGCCAAATTAGGTATCAACAGGAGGCCCCCGAGTTTAGGACATGTTCTGATTGAACTGTTCTGAAGTCGCGTTTATTCTTGATAATTTGGCGATGTTTTCGCCCCGTGATCTTTCGAGCTTCGAGCTCTTTAAGTTGCATAAGAATACTTACGTAACGAGAACCATTGGTGAAGTCATATATATGCTGTCGAGTACGCGTGTTTGAATAATTTTTGCGTGATTCACGAGATCACTTTTATCTTGTCGGCTTTTACTTTATGCGTCTCGAGGACTTATTTAATCTTTATCGAGTAACTATGGTTACTTGGATCGTTGTTTTGCTGTTTTCGGGCACTTCGGGACCCTTGTACGCTTTGTCGATCATTTCAAGCTTTGGCCTGACGTATTTACGATAATCACGTTCTTCAATCTCTTGACGAGTTGAGTCGGTTTGAGATAATGGACAATTTTGCGAATTTGCTATTGGATGGGGCCTGAGCGACCTGGTCGGGTAATTTGGTACCCGTTTTTATGCAGAAATGCATTTTGAATTGTCGACATGAGTGAGCTTAGAGCTATTTGTCTGAGTGAGCTTTGAGCTTTTTATTTCTTACGAGACTGTATGCATAATGCGGTCACATGTGGAATGAGCGAATGTATGGTAAATGTATGTGATGAATGTATGTGATGAATGTATGATGAATGTATGTGATGAATGTATGATGGATGTATGTGATGAATGAGCGCACCTTGTCGCATATCTAGTTGGGCCGAACTGCTTTTAGAGTTCGGTTTCTAGTTTTAGGGCACTTCGGCCTCACGGCTCGTTGGCCTTTAGTTTTACGGCGTTTCGGCCTAATGGCGCGTAGGCCTTTAGTTTTACGGCATTTCGGCCTTATGGCGCGTAGCCTTTAGTTTTACGGCATTTCGGCCTTATGGCGCGTAGCCTTTAGTTTTACGGCATTTCGGCCT
>BKCP01004727.1:171473-209841 GCA_008636005.1 Striga asiatica | reverse complement strand
GTCAGCCCGGCAGAGCAGGGGCTCGTCGCCGGACTGGATAATGACACCGGCCGGAGCAAGGGCTCTACGACGGGAGATGTAACGACGTCAGCCCGGCAGAGCAGGGGCTCGTCGCCGGACTGGATAATGACATCGGCCGGAGCAAGGGCTCAACGACGGGCGATGCAACGACGTCACGACTTGAAGGTCTCGTGACTCCCCGAGATCGAGAAGTATTAGAGGAATGGTCGTACATATCCCGAAGGCTTGCAGCAGACCAACTTCTCTCAATCCTTCCCGTCTCGGTTTGGTTTTCACGAATTAGGTTCGGTATATATATTTTTTATTCATGCATATCTATGTATGCGTTTATTTATTTATTTATTATAAAAAATATATATATATATATATATATATATATATCTACATATATATATTACACTATTATTATTATTATTATTATTATTATTATTATTATTATTTATGCGTATGTGTGTGTATGTATACACACGTGTATATACATATATATATATATATGTATTTAAAATGAAATTTAGGGTAGGATTACCTTGGGCCGGTGTAGGGTGCAGGCTTAGGATTATTATCACTTGGAGAGATCGACTCCTCTTTCATCTTTATTCTTCAGGTCCCTGACGAGCTCCACGACTTCGAGATTTTTGCTGTATTCTCTGACATGATTCTATCTATTGTATCTATTACTACATTTTTATGGGCACGATGCTACCTCATTCTATCTGTCACAATTTATTCTGGGCCTAATTCTGTTACATTCTCTATGATAATTACATAAGCCTATAGGTCCAAATATTATTGAAATTAGCTTTTAAGGCCTAATCTTTACTTACCATACAACTCCACTGCTAGGCCCAATAGAAAGCCCAAATCTCTCTTAGGCGTCGCTTTTGATTAATAGGGTCGCGCAGCAAGATTATTTCAGATCGCCTAGATCTATCTCTACTTTTGCGGCGGTGGTCTTGAACATGCCGGTCTGATTACGGCCTGAGAATTGGGTCGCCTCGAATACTCCTTGGTTTCGTTTCGTCCTAGAACTGGGTTATGTGGTCGACCCAGTTTGCGATTTGGCTGTCCGGCCACTGTGAGTTCGAGCTCGGTATCGGAGTCTGAGGGCGGCATCCACGGCGTTTGCGGCGCGGTGAAGGCGGCTGTGTCGCCGAGTGGGATCGACGATAGCTGTAGCCCGACCTTAAAGCTAGACGGCGGTGGTGAGGTCGGCAATTGTCGACTATTGAGGTCGGGCCCCATCTGTGATTTAGGGATGACAAATTCGGGATGCAGTAGCAACACCGGCCGCGGTTGCTGAGGTCGACGGCTGCGGAGGGACTCCGGTGGTCGGCGTCGGTGGCGTGGTGATGGCTCGACATCCGTGGTGTGGTCGGCGATTTGGGCATGTCGGTCGTGGCTGAGGTCAGAGATGAAGGCGCGGTCGGCCCTTGCGGCTAGGTGGGGCTGGGCTGTGACATGGGTCGGCTCCGGCGACTGGAGGACCTCCTCTGCTGTGAGGTAAGCCCGACGTCTGATGTTTGCATCAGCCCGGCGCTCGATGTTTTAGGTGCAGTGGCGGCTTGAATTCCGGGGCCGGCGTCGGAGATTTCGAGTACGCTGCCGCTGGGATGGCTGGTCGTAGCGGCGAGGTAGACTCGTGAGGTCGGCTTGCAAGGTCGGCTCGTCGACCACGAGCCCGACGGCGAAGTCGGCTTGCTATGTTCAACGGTTGCGAGGTCGGGGAAGCTGAGGTTGGCACCTTCGATTCGGAGGCCCGGTTTACTATTTGGTAATTGGCCGTTTGAGGCGAGGAGCAGAATTCAGCCCGGCATCTGCGGTGTGTCTGGCCGGACTTCGACAGGGAGTTGTCTTTAGCCCGTCTATTGAGGTCGGAGACCCGGTTGCGGGGTTGTGCGAGCTCGGTACTTGCGGTTGTGGATTTGGGGACGGCGACGTCTGTCGATGTGAGATCAATGCTTCAATGGTGACGTAACCATGGGTAGCGGTGAGGTCGGCCATCGGCCATGGTCTGTGGTCGGTGCCGGCTACGTGTCCGTCCCGGGCTGAGGTCAAAGATTGGGGACGATCAGGGGTGGCGAGGTCGACTCGCAAGGTTTACCCGACGGTATGGTGTTTGTGGTTTAGTGCCGGCCTGAATTCTGAGGTCGGCACTGGGAAGTTTCGGGTCTGCTACCTCTGAGGCGGTCGTGATGATTGTTTTCATTTCGAAGATGAGCGGTGTGCCCGATATTTGATGTTCAATCCGTGTTTTGAGGTTGAAGACCCTGTTGTACTGTGCGAGCTCGGCACTTTGAAACGAGGACGGCCTCAGCTAGGCCGGCGCCTGAATTCGAGGATGACGATGCCGAGGTCAAATCTCGGCTGAGGTTGGGGGGTGACGGGGTCGTGTCGTGACAAGTCTGTCCGACAGCTGCGAATTGCTGGATCCAGGCTGTGACGTGAGGTCGGCTCCAGCGGCTTGAGGACGTTCTCGGTGGCGTGGTAAGCCCGGCGGTGGGGAGTTGGCCAGCCGTGCAATTGATTTCGTCTCGGGGTTTGGTTGTCATGGCGTTTGTGGTGCAGTGCCGGCCTGAAGTTCGACGTGGGGATGAGGAGTGCTGACGTTTTCCATGTGGCTCTTGCTCTTTTTTTTTGTTCTTTTTTTATTTATTATTAGATCTGGATGTGATGGGATGTGATGTGAACAGTGTTACACTGACAAAAAAAGTGTTAACACAATCGTGGCTTCAATATTGTCCAAGCAAGTGGTGTTTTTTGCTTATTTTTTAATTCAACAAGAAAGAAAAGGAAAAGAAAAGAGAAAAATGATTGAAAAAAGCTCAAAGCTGCGTGAATTTACAGCAAGGAGGACTTCAGATTTCTTATTTCCTCAACCAAAATACCACAGAAAGTAGAATCAAGATTAGAAAGAGGGAAATAAAAGGAAGAATTTTGTGTTGGTCTACTTGTTTCATGACTCAAATTCAAGGAGAAAATTCAGATTATCATGTAGTGATAATCTATGGCAAAAAAGGAACAAAAGGGTTGAGGATTCTTGTATTATTCTCATAAAAAAGGAACAAAAGGGTTGAGGATTCTTGTATTATTCTCTTTCGGCATGTTCATATGAACATTTTTGGATTTATTTTTCTCTGCCTCAAAAATAGGATACGAAGTACTGAAAGATTAAAATAAGAACACGAAGTTCATACCGAGCTTTGGGGGAATTCCGGTGGAAATGTAGCCATTTTCCGACAAAAGTTGACCCCGAGTAAATTACGGGGCCCTCCTTCTAGCGCCAAACTGTTGATGTCGAAAATCGGACGATCAACTATCAAATGCGAATCGAATTGTTGAATGAAAAATGAAGGACAAAATTGGTGGAAAATGATATTTCTTTATTATGGAAGAAGATGAAAAATGGAGAGAGACATCCAACCTCCCCTACTCTCTCTCTTTCTCTTGTATTGTGGGGAAGAAAAAATAAAATGAGGAGCCCATCCCTTTTCTTTCCTCTTTTTGACATATATATACATGGCCCCATTTTACAAGTGGGCTCATAAAATATGTAGCAAATGGTACATTATTTAATGTGATATGATTATCGTAAGACCCGCTTATGACTCTTGACGGTTCTAATTGGCGTCCGTCTTCTCGGCAATTGTCGCGTTTATCGAAAGCAGTTTCTTCGTGGTATGTGAGCCATCCAATTATTTTCTCTGTCCGCCTTGGCAGTGGGCGGACTCGACATCTAGGGATCCGTCTGGCTTTCAAGTGATCAGTATTGATAACTTGTTTGTATATTTATTTATCATGTATTTTCGGCTCCTCGGTTATCGGGCCGTATTTTATTATTTGATTTATCATTTATTTAATCGGAGCCAAATTAGGTATCAACAACAGTCTTTCCCGAGTTATAAGCTTGTCGAGCATAAGCTTTCATTTGTCGACGTGACTCAAAAGTTTTGCCGCTACTGTTATTAACTCGGTGAACGTTACGAAAACCAGGAGGATTAGAATAACCACTTCGTGGAATTACTTCAGTTTTAGCTGAAGACGAAGAATCATTCTCCTCCGAGTTCAACATGTATACTTCTTTTTCACCTTGTCTAATGCGTTTCGGATTAATTGGACGATCATCGTCTTCGTCGTCATCCGGGGGTTCTGGCATTCTGCCCTTTCGCTTATAATCTGCATTCTTAGAGAATCTTTGGACTTGTGGGTGTCCAATAAGCCACAGTAAGGCAGAGAGTAAACCCAAACATTCATCTGTATCATGTCCCGCCGACTTGTGATATGAGCAATACTTCGTTTTGTCAAGTTTTTCTTCTGGAGTCCTCACAGGTCGGGGGTCGGGAAGAATTCCCTTTCCTTTCAACTCCTCAAATATAACAGCAGCCCCAGCTGAGAAAACTGTCTGATAGCTGGATTTAACCTCATTAAGATATTTGGCTCTGGCTTCTTGCACCTCGGGTTTTTTAGAATTCCCGAACCGAGATCGGTTTGGTTTAAAGAACTTGTTCTTCTTCTTTTTTGACTCTTGTTCCACTTCCGACTTGTTTGGAGAAAAGTCAAAAGTAGGAACCGACATCGACTCTTCAGCTATAATGTGTTGTTGAGCTCGAGCCAAAAAATCTTGAAACGAAGTTGGTTTATTCCGATAGATACTCCAGCGAAATAAAGAATTTGGCTTTAGTCCGGCTATGGCCGTGACCAGCAACGTTTCAGGATGACATTGCTCCATATTTTGTACTCGTTCATTAAACCGAGTAATATAATCTTTAACGCTCTCGTTGTCCTTTTAAACGATATTGGCAATAGATTTCTTCGGGGTTAGAGATACTCGAGCCCCGATGAAATGAGATCGAAAAGCCATTCTTAATTGTTGCCATTTTGATATTGAACATCGGGGTAAAGAGTGGTACCATTTTTGAGAGCGAGGTCCCAAAGTTAAAGAAAACATTCGACATTTGAGTGCGTCGGTTGCCCCATGAAGATCCATCCACGAGGTGTATTGACCGAGATGTGCATCTGGATCTGAGGTACCATCATAAAGGCCAATCTGAGGGACTTTGACTTTGGAGGGGAGTGGTTCCATTGTCAAATGAGGAGCCAAGGGAGTTTCGGCTTCTGGATAGACACTTTCCGGGATAGAACCCCTTCGTTGAGATTCTTCAGGAACGCCTTGCCGAGTCTCCAACTTAGCAATTCTCTTCCTCAATATTTCCAACTCTTCTGACTCACGCCTTAAACGGTTCCTTTTAATAGTATGACGTAATTCATTGTTCTCACGTCGGAACCGATTTCGTTCAATCGTGCGACGTAAATCAGATTGTTGGTTGCGCTGTGAATTTACCGGTGAGAAAGACACCGGTTGTTGTTGACGACGCCCAGAGTGACTTTCAGTAGTAGTTTCTGGTCGAACTCCCTCTAGGGGACGATCGTCGACAGGAATCACACCACCATTATGAATGGTAATATTTCATTGTGAATCAGGTGTTCGTGGTTGAGAAGTTGCATGAGACGCATTAGGAATATTATGTTGTTGAACAGGCGACGTCTGCTGCCTAGTTGGAGGATTTGAAGCATGAGCTTGACTAAGCACCGTCATAGTTGGTCCTGTTCTTGTTTGTGCCATGAAATTTGATAGATTTCTGAGAAACTCTGGATCTTGGAAGAGAACAGAGTAGTCTATCGTCGGAGATGGCACATTTGTATTGCCAGTTGTATGAGCAGGATGACGGTTGGTTCCAGCTTCTGGATTTCGTTCTTGTCGCCCAGAACTTGGCATAATGATAATACGTATATGGAAGTATTATTTACACATGTATATCGTAGATCAAAAAAGTTGGCCAACGCAGCCCTCCTTCTAGCGCCAAACTCTTGTTGTATGAAATTAACAACTTAAATTTATAAACAGTTGGGTGTGTTTAAACAAAGATTAATATAAAGTTGGATTTTATTGATATGTTCACAAGAGTACAAGAAGTCGGTTTTTTGTTCTTGACCGAGATCATTTCAAGCCCATGTACAATGTGCGAAAAAGATTCGAAAAAGGATTTCCAAAAAAGATCCCCGTACAACCATAAATTCTTCTATTTATAGTTCGGTTGCTTTTGTCTTTTTGTCCGAGGTAGATAAGATCGCATTTAATATTGAGCAGCTTCAATTAAACGGTGTGTAGTGGAATGAGGAAACATCAATGATTGATGTTTGTTTTGATGGCCCAATCGAATGTGTACAGCTCCTTTTGCTTAAAAATTCGATCTTCTCGGATGTCGAATGAGTGGATAATCTTTTGTAGACATAATCATATTGGTGAAGTCGGGTATCCGCTTCTGATAGATGGTTTTACTTCGTTGATTATCTTGATGTCGGTTTGACCATCTAGAAGTCGGTGAACAACATATCTAACTGGTACCGACTTGAGCTAAGTTTAGCATTTCTGAGGAATTATTAATCGAATGAAACATTTAATATTTGGCTCTAACCTCATGAAACCAAGTCGGTTATCAACAGGTTCTAAATATCTGTATGGATAAATTGAAGAGGAGCAATCTAATGTTAGGTTGAATCTGAGAAAGTAAGCACATGAGCTTTTGCTTGCAAACAAGAACCACAAAGAAACTTCTCATTAATAGAATAAGGAACATTACAACTCTTCATGACTTTGGCTACCACATCTAAAGCTGCATGTCCTAGTCTATAGTGCCACAAATGCACATTGGTTGTTTTATTACAAAAAGGTAGAAAAGTTCTTGGACTGAAAGAAGAGTGAATGGATGAAGAATCTGAAATGGTCTTTCTAGGATGGTGATTCTAAGCGTAAATATAAAGTCCATCCTTAAGAGAGTCTTTGAGTAGAACTTGGTGAGTTCCCTGGTCCTTGATAAGACCTAAGTTAGGGTGAAACTCAAAGAAAATACAATTATCCTTGGTGAATTGAGAGACACTAACTAGATTTTTAGTGATGGCATAAACATGAAGAAGATTATCTAAGATAAGAGGTTTATGATGCAGGTTTGATTTATGATATGAATTTCCAATATGTGAAATACACTAACCTCCTCCATTACCAATTTGCAGTTTGTTGTTGCCATGAACGTCTGAGGCAAGATTGAGGTGGGAGAAGTCACTTGTAACATGATTAGTTGCACCTGAGTCTACAAACCAATTGGATTCAGACCCAACAATTCATTACCTTTGCTCATGAACTGTGTTGTAGCAGTTTGAACCTAGCGAGGAATAGAGGTCTGAGCTACTTGAGCTTGCATATTAATTGGCCCAAGGTAGTTTGAGTAAAATCTGGGATAACATCTTTCAACAGTGTGATTTGAGAGGCCACAAAGCTGGCATAAAGGTCTGTTTCCCTTATACCTTCCTCTTCTTCCTTTAAAATTATGGTTTCTCCCTCTTCCTGTTGAAGGAAAGTTGTTGTTCCTAAGAAAGTAGTTCTAAGATGGTTGATTGACAGAGTTCTTGGTGCTATAGTTGTTGATTCTAGGACCTTGAGAAGCAAAATTAGGTGAAGGGGCAGATCAATTCATATTAACCACAGACTGAGATGAGAGTTCCAACCTTGATTTCAAACTAAGTAAAATGGCATAGACTTCATTGACAGAATAATGCGACGAGCATAGCAGAGTTCAAAATTCTTTCTTCTTCGATCTAATATCGCCAAAACCTTCAAAAAAATCCGAGCAAGAGATCCCCTCAATACCTACGACCTGAATTCAGCAGAGAGAAATATATCTCCCTAGCCTTTTTGTTTCATTCAACCCAAAAAAAAAAAAGAAGAAGAAGAAAGATCCCGCACCCTCGTTCATGAAACTGCCCGAGAAGCAGCCCCGTCGCATCCTCCTTCCCCGCGTGCAACCTGTTGATAAACGGATTTAAACAACGTAATTAAGGTGTAAAAACAATAGAAAAAATTGCAGAAAGTTGGATTTTTATTGAATTTATTGAAGTCGGTAATAATATAGAACAAGTCGGTTTTTTAGTACAAGAGGTCGGTTTAAGTGAAAACTGAGGAATTTAATGCTCGAATTTAATGTGTTGGGATTCGATCCTCGTATTGAATTAAATGCTGCTATTTATAGTGACATTCTGCACGTCTTTTGAGGAGATGCAGCGGCATTTAATGCAGATTGACATCATAGGGGCGGCTATGACCTGCGCAGGCGCATAGGCAATGATAACGGCATGGGCAGCCTGTCAATTGATTGACAGGCGTCGCACTTTGTCGGCATGAGGGCGGTTCTTTCAGACTTCGATTTCTTCACGAGCTCGCACTTCCTCCGACTCTTCGGTGAACTCCTCATCTCGAGATGTCATCCTGATACCAAGGTGACTCCGGAAACGACTCTTCTTAATTCGGAATTTCGGTGCTTAGCTAGAATAATCCTCGTTAATCTTCATTAATTAGCATAATTCGAATCCGATATCAACATAGAGGCCTCTGGCATTGAGGAGTGCGCAAACTAGCGTGCTTCTTAATGACAACTTTCTCTCAACCGACTTCTATTTCCGAAGTCTTTCATAAATCTTATACGAACATACCGAGATGATTTCCTTAGCCGAAAATCACATAATCTTTTAATCGGTAAGTTTGTGTAGGATCAAGAGGCGGTTACGAGGCGGTTCCTAAGGGTTATGATTGTGTCTTTCCCACTACTCTTCCCAACGAACACATACCAAAGATAACGGTTGTTAATTCTGACGGTTTCAGAACACACGTACGTCCAAAATTAAATTATGCATATTTATGACGAAATTAAGGGGATTTTTCTCTAAAAGACGCAACGGTTACACGCGTCTCTCCATCCCCAACGGTCGGAAAACGTCGCATTATATATATATATATATATATATATATATATATATATATATATCGATGCTGCCTCGCCTTATAAAATCTTCATCTGAATAACTCCTTCATCTTGCAATTTCTTGATTTTTCCGTCTGTCTTTTCTCTCGTTTTATTCTTTTCCCTTTGACGACTCGCGATTTTCCTTCAAGAACTCGCCAAAATTTCCAGTAAGCCCTAATCACATCCTTCAATTTTTTAATTTCTTTCTGCTATTTCTGGCCGTGATAATGGTGTCGGCGAGCGGCGAGCAAGCGGAACCGAGTGGCAGCCGGACTGTATCAGACGTGCAGTTGGATGAGGAGTTGATGGAGTTAATGGGGGATTATTATCGGTGGGATCCTGTTTTTGTCGAGCGTTTTAGATATTTGAAGGAACAACGTCGAAGGGGATGCCGAGGTGGAGCGAGTTATCCCTATCAAATCGGGGTATTGGAGTCGCTCGGCTCGGCGTTGGCCCGACGACGATGTCTTATTTCGAGGGGAAGCCAGCACCATGACCGACGCCGACGTGGTCTTGATGTGCGAATCAGTTCGGATTCCCACCTCGGTTAAAATTTTTGCTCCCTATCCGGGAGAGAGAATTCACTGTCCCCCTCCCGGTTGTGTGGGTATTTTTGCTGAGAGTCTAAGGTCGAGTTTGAGGTTTCCCCTTGATAACGTGATCATTGACTATCTGCGTGATTGGGGTATCGGCTTTAGCCAAGTAACTCCTAACAGTTGGAAGAAAATCATCGGAACTATGGTTCTCTTGGCACAGAAAAAACATCCGTTACTGACGATCGACGAATTCAGGAGCATCTTCTTTTTCAAAAGAAGTCGTGAACATAAAGGTGTCCCACCGACCGGCTGCTTTTTTTGTTCGGTGAAACCGCAGGACGACCTGAAGATGGGACAACTGATAACTGGGATCCCCGAGACCCTTCACGGTACCAAAACGAGTGGCTGTGGGTTGGTGGGGATTGGCAATCCCCAGACTTCCGACTTGAGGCTCCAATCGATGGGATGACGGTCCCGACCCGAGTTGTCTCTTCTTTTTGTAAGTTTCTTTCTTATACCCAGAATCTCTTGACGAGTTGTTTTTCCTTCGGTAACAGGTCGGACCTTTTCATATTTGTAGCCAAGAGGAAGAAAGAGCCCAAACTCACCGGCGAATTTAGGGAGAAGCTCAAGGATCTTGCCAAGCTAACCATTCCGGAACGCAAGTGAAGTTTGTTGCGAAGAAGTCTAAACTTGCCGACGCCAAACTCGGAGCAAATAAGGCAATCCCTAACTTCGAGCCTGGTGAGTTCTCGTTATGTCTACTAAACAGATTTTAGTTTTCCTTCCCTCATCTATGTTGGGAATCGAGTTGATCTTTTTGTGATTCTCCTTTTTAAGTCTACTATCCGCTACTCGGTTTCTTTGGATTCAAATCCGTTTGAGAGGCAAAGGATTATCGACGACAATTTACTGTCAAGGATACAAAGATGGGTCGTATGAATTTCTTGGAGGGACTGTAGAAAAAAGCCACCAACCGTACTCCTGGAGGCGCTAATGTCGAGGCCACGTCGAGCCCACCAGTTACCGTTGCGATACCTGCCCCAGTTATCAAGCTCATTCCGGAACTTATTCCAGCGTCAAATGCCAAGCTTCAGGTCACGGCTCCTATCGATCCTGCTGGGGTCGAGAAGGACGCTGAAACGGCCAACCCCGACCTCCATGTGGTTATATCAAGTTCGAAGGAAGCCGAGGTGGCCAAAAAGGTGGCAGAGGAGACCCCGACTCAGAAGAAGAAGAAGAAGAAGAAGAAGAAGAAGAAGAAGAAGAAATCAAAGAGGAAGGCTGGCGAGGAGCTCGATGCGGGGGGTGAACGACGTTCCAAGGCGAGACAGGACGTCGATCAACTGACCATGGAGAAGAATGCTCTAGTTCATCAAGATGGGGGGAATACTTACTTGCTGATTGATGAGGAAAGGATCCTCAATATCAATCTTCCAGAAGGCGTGATGGAGGATTGGTTCACTCAATTCCTTTCCATGATAATCCAAAAGTTCACCAACAAATTTCATCAGCCTCCGCACGTGATGAAGACAGCTCGGGTCCTATTGATGTCGTGGGATCCTTTATCCGAGGCGCGAGTGTCTGGGCTGTCGAGCACCTACAGGTTCAGCTATGCCAAGGCTACTTTGGGGAGAGCCTTGGTCGGTCTCTGCGCTATGGAGGACGAATTTCGCCTGAACGCCGCCGCGCTTGCTAAATGAAAAGACAAGGTTGAATTGCGCGATGGCCAGATCGTGTCCTTGGAGGCAGACAAAGCTGCCTTGACAGCCGAGGTGAAGGAGAAAACTCTTCAGCTCGTTACGGCCAGGACCGAGATTGAGGGGTTGACGTCTGAGAAAAACTTCTGGAGGACGAGGTGCTTAATCTTACGGCGCAAATCGGTGCTTCCGAGATGGAGGCTAGGAACAACGTGAATTGCTACCTGAAGGAGCGAGAGGAGCACCAAAAAACTCGCCAAGATCGTGTCGACAAGGAAGCCCAGCTAATACGCTTGGCAGATGCACATGCTGCCGAGCTGGCGAAGATGGAGAAAGAAAAGATTGACTTCGGGGAGCTTATGTGTGCTCAAGATGTTGAAGAAGGCAAAGAGCTCGGGAAACAAGAGTTTAAGGGTTCTGCCGAGATGGAGAGAGACATTGAGCTTAATTCCTGCCTGAACCTTCGTTGGGTGATTGATCGATTTCAGTTTGGGCTGTACAGTATTGGGGATTTGAAGGCCATCATGCTCATAAAGATCGAGAGATTCAGGTTTGACCCCGAGATTGAAGAGCTTCATGTCCCCGCCGATGACGACGAGCGAAACTTCTGCGAATTAGTGCTGGGCAACACCGAGGCCGATGTCGTTGCCCGCAGACTTTCTCCTTTGGACGCGGATAGACGAGCTACTCTTCGGAGAGCCTATGTCAACAAGGCGGAGTTTTTCGACGTGTTCATTTCTACTCTTGCCGACCGTCAAACAGCATCTCAACCTCCTGACTCCGGCCCAGATCAAGAAAGAGGTGGTTGAGTATGCCGAGAAAATCGTGGCGGTGGTGGATAAGAGGGTGCGGAAAACCCCCCTGCAGGGACCGAGTTGGTGAAAGGAACTGAGGACGTTGATTCCGCGAAGGTGTGCCGCACCCACAAGGCTTGGACGCCGTAATGTTTTCTAGGCTGAGTGAGAAGATCAAGGACGGCTCTGAGGTTCCGGAAACCCAAGAGGAAGAAATTCTTGAGGACGTCGATGGCTCCCAGACTGAGACCGAGAAGGGCCCTGCTTAGTTTATGTTTTGGCTTTTTCCAGTAACTTCTGTCTTGTTGCTTTCCATTTTCATTTTTTGTTTTCTGATGTGGACCATCATGTTGGCACATCTCCTTCGCATTTCTCTTTGTATTGTAAGGATATTTTTTATTTGAATTAATGAATGTTTTCCTTTTCAATGATTGTGTATATTTACGCCAAGTCGTAAACCTCGTATTCTGTAGGTTTTTTAAACTGACTTAAATCATTTGAGCCATTTTCCGACTTAAGGCACTTTGGGCCCTTTTTTACAGAACGTCAATTTTCAAAAAACCGATTTAAGGCACTTTGGGAAGTTTTTATAGAACGTCAGTTGAAAAACCGACTTTAGGCACTTTGGGCCGTTTTACAGAACGTCAGTCGAAAAACCAACTTTAGGGACTTTGGGCCTTTTTACAGAACGTCAGTTGAAAAACCGGCTTTAGGCACTTTGGGCCTTTTTACAGAACGTCGGTTGAAAAACCGATTTTAGGCACTTTGGGCATTTTTACAGAACGTCGGTTGAAAAATCGACTTTAGGCACTTTAGGCCTTTTTACAGAACGTCGATTGAAAAACCGACTTTAGGCACTTTGGGCCTTTTTACAGAACGTCGGTTGAAAAACCGACTTTAGGCACTTTGGGCCTTTTTACAGAACGTCGGTTGAAAAATCGACTTTAGGCACTTTGGACCTTTTTACAGAACGTCGGTTGAAAAACCGACTTGTCACTTTGGGCCTTTTTACAGAACGTTGGTTGAAAAACCGACTTTAAGCATTTTGGGCCTTTTTTACTAATAGAATTTCTTTAGGTACATCGCGTTCCACGGGTATCGGTGGGGAGTGCCGTCTAAATATTCTATCTGATAGGCCCCATTAATCAATACCTCGCTTATTCTGAATGGGCCTTCCCACTTGGGCTTTAGTGGTCCCGGGTCAGGTCCTACGATTCTTTTGAGCACAAGATCGCCGACCTTGAATATGCGAGGTCGGAGCTTGGAGTTGACGTACTTCTCACTTCTTTGTTTATAGGCAGCGTTCTTGAGTCCGGCTTGTGCTCACAGCTCGTCTATCAAGTCGAGGTTGGCCCTGAGGTTGACTTGGTTGTGATCTTCCTCAAAATTTTGTACCCGGTACATTGGGGATCCAAGTTCAACGAGAATAATTGCTTCTGATCCATAGGCTAGTGAAAAAGGTGTTTCACCGGTTGAGGACCGAGCTGTGGTCCTATATGCCCAGAGGACATGAGGGAGTTCCTCGGGCCAGACTCCCTTTGCTGCGTCTAATCGTAATTTGAGGCCGTTCTTTATGATTTTGTTCACAGCTTTCACTTGGCCATTTGCCTGTGGATGGTATGGAGACGAAAAGAGGTGCCTGATTTTATATTCTTCGCAAAATTCTGCGAGCTTTTTGCCCTCAAATTGTCTGCCGTTGTCAGTTACAATGGAGTTTGGAAGGCCGAACCGACATATTATTGACTTCCATATGAAGTCGATCATCTTCTGCTCTGTGATCGTGGCTAACAGCTCTGCCTCGGCCCATTTCGTAAAGTAGTCAACTGCGACAACTGCGTATTTGACACCTCCCTTCCCGACTGGTAAGGGTCTGATCAGGTCGATCCCCCATTTTGCAAAAGGCCACGGACTGAATACCGACCTGAGTGGTTCTGGAGTCAAGTTGGCGTTTGGTGCGAATATCTGACATTTAGCGCACCTCCTCACCCAATCTGCGGCGTCTCTTTTCAGGGTTGGCCAATAGTATCCTCATCGCAGAATTTTGTAGGCTAAAGCTTGTGATCCCGAATGGCTTCCACAGATCCCATCGTGAATTTCCTGTAGTACGAAAAGTGATTCTTGTTCGGGTATGCATTTAAGTAGCGGGACCGAGTACCCTCTTTTGTAAAGCGTTCCATTGTCTATGGTGAACCGAGCTGCTCGAGTTCGCAAGGCTCTCCCTTCTTTAGGATCCTGTGGTTGGGCCCCGGTTTCGAGGTATGCGATAATGGGGTCCATCCAGGTAACAATTTTGTCTTCAGATCTTGGTTCGATGCTGGCAATCTGTTTCACCGAGGTAGAAGGAAGTTCCTGTCTTCCGACCTGGACGTATTCCACATCTTCAATTCTTGCACGTGATGCTAGATGCGACAGAGCGTTCGCCTGCACGTTCGAAGTTCGTGGGATATGTTCGATTTTGAATTGGAACTTGGACAACTTCTTCATGGCCAATGCGAGATACGACATTAAACGCGGTTCTTTGAAGTCGGACTTGCCAACCTCGGCTGGATTTCGTCGGGACTAGGTTAATCTCGAGGTCTGTGTTTTGAACGTCTCTGGGAACCGAGTTCTGATGAGTTATGGCATGGTCAGGCTCCTTCCCTTTTTCATTGTCGGAAATTTATATGGGGTGGACTTCTCGAGAAGGAATTGCTAGTATCAACTCCGAGCTTTCCGTTGATCTCCGTAATGGGTACCTTCGCCATCCGTGGTCGGGAACTTGATTGCGTAGTGGAAAATGAAAACGGCCGCTCGCAACTTGTACAAGGCCGTCCTTCCCACGATGGCATTGTACTCGTTGTCAATGTCCATAATTTTGAAGGTCTCCATGATGACCTTGGAAGTTTGCCCATGGCCTCCGAACCTGATGGGGAGCGTGATCTCACCCAGGGGAAGTGATACACTCCCGTTGAATCCATAGACCTTGTCGTTGCAGGGAGGAACATCGGTAGGGTCAAGTCCGAGTTTCTTAAAAGCTTGGAGCATGAGAATTCTTGAGTACGCGCCGGTATCCACCATTATTCGGTGGACGGGAGTTCCGCAGATCGGTGCGGTAATGAGTAATGCATTGGAATGAGGGTGGTCGAACAGACTTGCATCTTCCAATGTGAAGGTGATTGGAGAGATGCGTGAGTTAATCGTTTCTCTCAGGTCGGTAACCATTACCTGCTTTCCTGAGTTGTACGCCCTTCTGGCATATGCTTTGGCTTGCCGACGTGAGGATGTTAACTCTTCTCGGTTGGTGTTAACTCGGGGAACGGAACCCAGTCGAGATGAGCTCTGAGGAGTTCGGTTGGTGTCGTCAGTGCAATAGCCCAGTTCTGTATTAATAAAAATGACAGTTTTTAGTTCCAAGTTGAACTATTTCTTTTATTAATACTGTTCGTCTTGAGTTTCGAGCCCAGTTATCAGCTATTCAATCTCAGTTATTAATTCCAGTCCATTTATTTTAATAATGGATTTTATCTAGTCGAGATTAATTATTCAAGGTGACGAATAATCAAAACTGAGTATGTTTTGGTAAATCGTCCAGTCAAGCCGTGTCCGGAACCGAGTCGTTCGGACACGAGTATCGCGCCTAGTTCGCGCCCAGTCAAGTCTTGTGCCCTAGCCGTGCCGAGTCTTGTTCGAGCCCTAGTCGCGCTCCTAGCTGTACTTAGAATATTTTCTAAGTATGAGTCGATCTTTTATCGAGCCTTAGATGTTATTTCCTCGGTCAAGTATACCGCACCTAGCTCGTGCGTGGCCCCAAGATCACTCGCGCCTAGGGTTCGCGAGTTAGGGCCAAAGTCGTGCCAAGTTCGCACCAAGTCTTTACCGAGCATTAAGGGAATTTTCCTAAGTCTTGTGGCACCTAAGTGAGGCCATTATTCAGCCTTGGTCAAGCCTAAGTCCTCGGTCCATGTGATGCCGAGCGTAAGCCAAGAGTCGCGCGCAAGTGCCTCGCGAGTCCATGTCGAGCCTAGGTCATGGCAGGTTTGCAAATATTTTTTCTAAGTGTTTTAAACACTTATATTCAGCCATATACCAGCCATGCCTTAGCACTACTTCGTCCCAAGAGTTGGCTTTGTTCAGCCCATGCGCAAGCCTGCGACCAGCTCCAGCAGGCCGCGCGCAAAGGCCCCGCGCCCAGCCCAGTGTGCGCGTGTTTCTTCAGCCCAATGCATGAAATTCGTGGCCCAAGTTCCATGGCCCATAACATGCGAATTATCAGGGGATTTAAGGGGTTTAATTCGGTTAAAGAAGCCCTAAGTAAGATTAAGGGAAGTCAATGCATGATTAAGGCTAAGTAGTGGAGTATGGGCTTGGAATAAAATAATGGTATGTGTCATACCTTGTCCCCCACCATGCACCAGCCTGACCAGAGCATCTTTCTCCACCCAACACGGCCTGCAAGTCCAGGATTCCCTCAAATTTTCCGTGCCAAAGTCAGTCCCAAGGACAGCCCACCATGTCTTGCGCGTGAAAAGAGAGAGTGCACCACTATGGTCTCCACTCCATGAGCATTGTATCCTCCGCCCGTTTTCTCTACTTAAGGGACGTCCTCAGCTTTTCCCCAACTCTTGGACACTTCATTATCTTCAGAATATTGAGAGAAGTTGAGCAAAAACCGAGAGTAAGCCCAAAGCTAGCCACGCGCGCGCGAAAGGGTGCTAGAGGGGGGAGCCGCGCGTTTCACTTGCTCCAGCCGTGTGCTCTTGCAACTTATCATTTTCCAAGAGATTCTTGGATTTTTATAAGTTCATAGAGTCCTTCAACCAAGCCATCTAAGTCCCAAAGCCAAACCTAAGGACCAAGGCAGCGAGTGAAGCCCGTGTTGGAGTCCGTAGCACCATTTCGATTCTTGAGCAAGGTAAACTCCTACCTATCATTTTTCCCAGCTTATTCATGATAAAATAGGAATTATCATTTTGAAAAATGATCCATGCACGTTCATTATATGGAGTTTCGAATTTTTGAAGTTTAGTTCCTTAAATTCGAATTTTATGATACATGCATGAGATGGCCGAGTTTGATGGCTTAAAAATCCTCAAAAATCATAAGTATGACATTGGTAATATATTAACATGCTTTGAGTTCATTTGTTCGGTCAAGTTGCTAAGTGAAATCGAGCCATTTTCACCTCCGAACCTAAGTATATGTGCATGCATGTATTGACCAATGTTCTAGCCTCCATAGCCATGGTTTTTTATGCTTAGCATTCGGCCCTAAGCGATTTTGCATGTTGAGCATGTTCATTTCGGTGACCTAAGGCTCAAAGGTGCCATATCGGCCCTACCGAGCCAAAGCAATAATCCACCGAGGTCCCTCAGTGACTTTTGACATTTTTTAGTGTATTATGTCATATTATGTTGGGTTGGTTCAGTAGTCACCGGAATTAGTGGCCGGAAGTCCGACAAGGACCGGCTAGGGTCACCAACCACGCCAGTCACGCGTGTTGTGCCCGTGCTGCATCGTAGAGGCCAGGCAGTGCCTCTATCCGTGCCCGCGCCTAACGCTCGCGGGGCATCGCAGCCCCTAGCGCACGCGACAGCGCCCAACAGCGCCTGTCCGTGCCACTGAGCGAGGTCTCAGCGGCAGTCGCGCCAGAGCACCTCCGACAGCGCCCGGCAACGCTGTCCCCAATCGGAACACACGATCTTCATCACCGCGTCAGTCCTCGCACCAGCCGCACTCGGGTCGTGCCAGCCGCACGCCCAGTGCCTAGTCAGCCCGGGTACGCGTCAGCCCCGCGTCCCTCGTGTTTGGTCGTGCCCAGCAGTGCGCCAACACTTCTAGTAACCCCCGACTGTGCCCAGTAGCACCCGAGAGGCACCAGTCGTGCCCGTGCTCGCGCCAGTAGCGCACCAGAGCACCCAGCCACCCTTAGCCGTGCCAGCAGCACCTAGTGGCACCAATCGTGCCAGGGCCCGTGCCAGCCGCACCGCCTACGCCCAATAGCGCCTTGTAGCGAGGCCCAGTCGCACCCAGCTCGTGCCTAGCACCGTGCCATGGCCCCAGCAGGCCCGGCACGGGACCGAGCCCGGCCAGTCCGAGCAGCCCGTGACCACCCGGCCCAGAGTGAATCGGCGGTCCGACCCGGTTCAGTTAGTGAACGAACCGGCCGGTTTAACCGGCAGTTCGAGTCAGTTTTGGTTCGAGATTTTCGGTTCGAGTCTTATTCCAAAATTTAAGTAATTTTTTTTAGCCAAACCAGATCAATTAAGCGCATCAGTCTAATTTCTGGACTTAGAATTATTTTAGTGTACCCATAGAGCGTTCCTTTATATCCGGATGAGTAATCTGATAGAGTAGAGCATCTTAGCATATTATTGAGCATATGACGAGCATAGTACTTAGTATATTTGTTTGCTTATATTTTGATGTAGCTTGAGAAGTCAGCTACCAGCACAGCCGCACTTACATATTTTCAAAGCAGATCAGGTGGGGATCCAGTCTGGTTTATACATTAAGTATAATAGTCGATATCATGTTCAGGTATGTATATGAGTTTTATTCGCTTGGGGTTAAGGCCAAGTTTTCCTTCCCTAAGTTCTGGTGGTGGCCCAGTTCGCCATAATTATACCATCAGAGTGTGCACACGGTTACCAGCCAGAGAGTCCGGGAGTTACCGGCGATAGTGTTCCGGGAGTTTCAGTTTACTTATATATACCGGTTCTGTGATATCATTATTATTATTGCTGTTTACTTTAGAATGGGTTTTTATGGAGTATAAGTGGACCGTACTCACCCCCACTTTATATTTTCAGATGGCAGGGTCGACGGGCAGGCGTGAGTTGAGCTGTGGTGGTTGTGGTCATGGAGATGGCACAGCGAGCCGTTCCAGGGACATTTGTTATCATCGTTTTGTATAACTAATATTACCACGCATTTTCAAACTTTCCGCTATGCTTGCTTTTATTTCAAACTTGCATGACAATACTTTCAGACTTAAATAATTTCTCCAGTTCGCCAGTACGAACAGGACCAGTTTAAATGCAAGAGTTGATAAAAGATTTAAATCTGATTTTCTTAAAGTCTAAACCAGTTGATAGACCAAGTTAAGAAAATGGATTTTCAAAGCAAATGAGTTTTTAGCAGCATCCCGAGATAGTTTGCAAACGATTTCGAAAAATTTATAAGCATTTTCGAAAGTTAGAATTTGCGAAAAATTGGCCCTAAGTAGCGGGCTGTTGCAGTCGGGACTTCAGCCGGTCTTCAGAGCTCCCTACTTCTCTTTCCAAGTCGGTCTTCAGCCAACCTAGGGCCGATTGGTCCAAACATGAAGATTTTCTTTTCCCCTGTTGTAGTCTGATTCTCTTTGTGTTCATGGCCCAAACATTATATAATGCATTAGCAAAATAACCACGCTCGGCAGCTTGATTATTATACTTTAAGGATATGAATTATTTTAATTCTTTAAATTTGAGCACATATCTAGGGTGAATTGTAAACATCATGATATCCATCATCCATTAAGATCTTAGGTAATAGTATAACTTTACTATATCATGCACAGGAGGAGCAGGAACTTTAGGGGCAATAATATGATAGAGGCGAGGTTGTTTTTCTAATCCTCTTATATTTTGCAGGATCTTATGAAGGACGTGTAAACAATAGGCTCACTTACAAAGAAATACTATCTCACCAATCGATAATACAACAAGGATGTACTTTTGATGAAGATTTCACGTGATAATGCATACATAGCTATACTAAGATTTACCAGACTCACATATTCAAACCATGGTGAGAAACTATACTATGCACTATCAAATGGCAATAGAATCATATATAGATGCAATAAGTTTATAATACGAATTTTCATACCTCATAAGCACCCTGGGACTCGAACATGTCTTTCGGTCCGGAAATCCCATCCATACAAACATCTCCAAATATATGGTCCGGGTTATCAAGAGAAACACAAAAAAGCTCTCTGTAGTTTCCAATACTCAGGTCCACCTCATCCTTAATTGATGTGCTTCTGCACTTGAACCGGCCTCCCTCCAATCCTCGACCGCTCCAAGACCTGCAAAAATGCCGGGAGGTGCTCCCGGCGGTAAACCTCCGACGCTCAAGTCAGTAAGAGATCAAAGATAGAAGGAAGTTGTATATAGAATTTAGGGTTTGTAAAATGATTCACCTTACCACCTCCCATGGTTTACCTATTTATATGAAGCTACTAGCTTACTTAATACGCCTTTGTCTCTCCTTCGTTAGATCATTTATCTCTTCTTGATCCTGACACTCCACGTGTCCTTTAAATGTTACTACCCACAACGTCAGTGTTGTGACCCGGCGATTTGTGATAATCACAGTATCAAGATTTGTCTAACTGACTTTCAGGGGTCTTTACAGGTCGGGCTTCGGGGATAATACCTTTCCCCTTGATCTCTTGGTAGACTGCTGCGGCACATACCGAGTAAATCAATCGGTAACCCGTGGTTAGGTCTTCCTTATACTGCCTCCTGGCTGCCTTCACTTCTGGGTCGTTGGGGTCGCTTTTGAACGGCTCCCTGAATTGCGGATTCTTGGAGGGGCTGTTGAAGTGCTTCTCCTTTTTCTTATTCTCAGGAGTCGGTTTCTGACCTTTTGTTGACGTGAACTCAAGGTCAGGAACCGACATGGACTCCTCAGCGATGATATGTTGTTGAGCTCGGTCGAGAAACTCTTGGAAAGTGCTGGGTTTGTTCTGACAGAGCGCCCATCGAAACATGGACTTCGATTTTAAGCCCAATATTGCCGAGACAAGGAGTGTCTCCGGGTGACAAGGCTCCATGTTTTGCACGCGTTCATTGAAACGTGCAACATAGTCTTTCAAACTTTCGTCCTCCCTCTGGACTATGTTGGTAATTGATTCTTTCGGGATAAAACTCACTTGGGCCCCAATGAAGTGAGACCTGAAAGCCGACCTAAGTTGATGCCAATATCGAATCGACTCAGCACCGTGTAAGTCCATCCATGATGTGTAATGACCGAGGTAAGCGTCGGGGTCAGCAGTTCCATCGTAGAGCCCGATCTGTGAAACTTTGACCTTTCCTGGGAATGTCCCCCTAGTCAACTCGGGTGCCAGTGGAGAGTCAACTTGTAAATAGACATGGCCTGGCTCGGACATACGGGGGTGTAGAAGAAGCCTGACTTGAGTGGTATGTCAGGCTTCTAGCTCCTCAACTTTTATTCGTAACATCTCCACCTCGGAGGTGTCGTTTCTTGCACACTGATTTCTTTTCATTTGCTGTCGCAAGTCGGACAGGTTCTCCGGTTGTTGAAACAGCGGACGAGCTGCGGGTGGGACTCTTTGAGCGTGTCCAGGGTGACTTTCTGCTGTCATCTCTGGTCTATTCATCTCCGGCAGGTTCATCTCCGGTGGGGCGACGTTGTCTGCCGGTGGAGCTTGAGGGTTGTTGTCACGCGACTGCGAGGACGCGTGTGACGCGGCCTGGTTGTTGTCGTGCCCTTACATTTGGGGGACCCGTTGTCCCGCCAGAGTTACCTGGGCGAGAGACTGTCCCTGCATCCTTCTTGAAGGCCCCTGCACGGTTTGGGCCAGCAAGGCGACAAATCCCCGGGCAAATTCCGGGTTTTGCATGAGCGTGGTTAGATCCGACATCGTGGGTACTGCGTTGTTGCGGCCTGCAGATTGATCGGGGACGTGGTTAGAGCTTCCCCGAGTTGTCTGATCACCTTGGCCGGATTGAGACATGTTCTTACTTTGATGTTATAGTTCGAGTTTGAGATGTGGTGCTTCGTAATTTCGAAAATTAACTCCAAATATCTTATGGAGCCCTCCTTCTAGCGCCAAAATGTTGATAAACGGATTGAACCAACGTAATTAAGGTGTAAACAATAGCAAGAATTGCAGAAAGTTGGATTTTTATTGAATTTATTGAAGTCGGTAATAATATAGAACAAGTCGGATTTTTAGTACAAGAGGTCCGTTTCAGAGAAAACTGAGGAACTTAATACTCGAAATTAATGTGTTGGGATCCGGTCCTCGTATTGAATTAAATGCTGCTATTTATAGTAACATTCTGCACGTCTTTTGAGGAGATGAGGTGGCATTTAATGCGGATTGACATCATAGGGGCGGCTATGACGTGCGCAGGCGCGTAGGCAATGATAACGACATGGGCAGCCTGTTAATTAATTGACAGGCGTCGCGCTTTGTCGGCATGAGGTCGGTTCTTTCAGACTTCGGTTTCTTCACGAGCTCGCACTTCCTCCGACTCTTCGGTGAACTCCTCATCTCGAGGTGTCATCCTGATACCGAGATGACTCCGAAAACGACTCTTCTTAATTCGGAATTTCGGTGCTTAGCCAGAATAATCCTCGTTAATCTTCATTAATTAGCATAATTCGAATCCGATATCAACACAACCTTCGCCAGCAAATATCCGAGCAGACCCCACCGGTGACAGTAAGCAGCAACAGCGACCCGTCGTTAGAAGTTGAAGTGGGAAACCACCATAGTCGCACACCAGGTGTTCTATTCGCGTCGGGCAGTTCCTCAGCCATCGCCGGCGATCTTCCACCGTCGCACGACTTCTTCCTGCAAGCAGCAGGCTCTATCGGTTCGTCCAACGCGCCTGAGGTCTCGTCACCCTTCGTCGGTAATCCCACAGCGGCGATCAAGTAGCCCTCGTCACGGCCAGACGTGATGCGAAGAGCAGCAGCGAGCTATCGTCCCGTCAGTTTCTTTTTCCGACCAGCAGCGGCTGGCGATCGCCCATATCGAGCAACAGCAAATCGCACTCTGTTCGTCCATATAGAAGAAGTTGAGCCCTGTTCTGATTTGCAGATCCCGTTCAAGAACCACTGCCATTGTCATGTCGTTCGAGTTCTTGCGATGGGCAGCAACTCCTTCATCGGCAAGCAACACCGTATTCTTTTCAACGAGCAATAATTTCCCAGCGAACATCTGCTGCAGCACCTCACAAGCAGCAGCCGGGCAGGACCTATGTTCGTTGGAAACGGCGGAAGCCATTCGAGACGCAACCGAGAGAAGAGTAGCAGCAGCCCCGGTTCGTGAAGGTTGGTTTTATCGAGCTTTGCCGAGGCCGAGGCCGAGACCGAGTTTGAACGTCCGAGGCCGTTCATTTTTTGATCTTTTCTGATCCCGATTAGTAGATTCCGGAAGAAGGTATAAGGCTATACCCTTTTCATATTCTTCATGAATTAGATTGAAGGATATAATTATTATTTAAGGTTCATTGACTTGTTGTATATTGAGTTGAGTTTAATTCATGAGATATTAATTCTTATGTTGATGTTGGACTCTTGATGTTGGTTTTATGAGGCTCTCAAAATTCATAAGTTTAAAAGTATGAGATAGTCGGGATAAATGCCTTATAGCCTGTAACGCCCCACTTTATTTTGAAAGATTTATCGAATTTATTTAATAAAAATCACAATAAATTTTTCGCAAACATTAATTTAATTAAAAACTCAGTGGGCGCTACGTAATTTACCAAAAGCTTTTATCCAAAAATCCTGACACAACAAATAAAGACAACATGCACGAATTATAAACCATAAACCAATCTAGCATTCATTAAGTTCCAATTCATAAATGATAATTCATAATTCCATGTTCCAAAATGACATCACCAAAAATATCCAAATTTCAACACGAGTTCATGAACTAAGCGAAAGCAAAATTAATAAAGCAATAATAAATATTATAACCACCACTCGTCATCTCGTCTCGTCACCCGCCAACTGCTTAACCTGCATCCGTGAAGAGCAGGTGGGAGTGAGTACAGTTAACTATCGTACTCACACTAGGCACATGAATAACATAATAATGGTATGGTCGCAGCATGAATATAAACAATAAAATCATGTCACATCTCTAGCCACATCAATGACTCTAGTCTCATCAAAGACTCACTCATGTACATCTATGCTCATCAAAGCTATGCCATGCCATATCAGTGAAACATGGGAGTGCGTGCCACATCAATGACACGGCCTTCTCATAGGTCTTTATGAGATTTACTTCACAGGGTAACCGTATCTTATCATACGGGGACAACCGTATCGACAGCCATCAAGCTCACACCGATAGGCTACATGTTCATTTTCATACATAGATCACACCAAGTTTTCAACACAACTTAAGTCACACATATGCATAGAAAATTTTGAATAACCCACCTGGATATCCTGGTTGAAAACTGGACAAGCAATGGGTGTAGGTCGAGGCTCGACTCCTCAATTACCTACATTGAGTCAAGATGCTACAGTCAACATCTATCTTGACCTTAAACGAAAAACACAAAACAGACCTAGTCGAACTTGTTTCGACTAAGTAGTTCGTGAAGTCCAGTGGAGTTGGAACACTAAGACTCAGCTCTTAACTTGACTAAACCACATATACCAGATCACATAAATCCATCTAAGGATAGACCAAGTCGAACTCACAACAAAAACTAAAAGCATGAAAATCACAGATTTAACTTCAAAATCTTAGTTCAGAAATTTATAGTTATTAATCACAAGAAATTCATAACCAGGCTGCCCTACGACTTATGCCTTGAAATTTTAACCAAATATACATCTCTCAGTAATTGGTAAGACCACCAAATTTCAGCTTCAAACTCAAAGCACACAAATTTATAAAATTCCTACAAGAATTCAGCAAAAACGCACATGAATTTATATCTGAAGCTACTAAATGAATCAGGACTTGAAAATTTAACATAACAACATACAGCATGCTAGAGCCAATGTGTAAAAATCTCAGCCCTAAATATTGACTGTTACTATTTTTAAAAATTTATACTAGATTCAGCAGTTTATCAAATTTAAATCAAAACCGAATCAAAATGGACTCCAAAAATTCCCATCTTATAAAAACATGATTCAACACATAAAATAGGCATCTCAGAAAATGTTCAGAATTTTTGACGAAATAACCAATTTATAAAAATTAAAACAACGCTTCAGCAGATTCGATAAATAAATTATTAACCACATCAAATCAAGTCTAAAAATTTAACACAACATATAAAAGTCATAGAGGCATCACATATTCGAATGTCAGCTCATTTGGTTTACGATTGAATTTATTATGCATTTAAAACTATTCTGATCAGTTTACATAATAATTATTAAAAGTAGCTAAAGGCTTCCAAAAATCACGAAATTTTTACCTAAGGCTTGTAATGAACAGAAATCATCACCCTCAAATTTTTAAATCGTTTCGAGCAGCGAGCTATTTTTAAAAATTCAAACACCAAAACAGCGACTATTAAGCTCGACAATTTAACGATAAATTGAACACACGTAATTTCTCGTCCGAGGCCTTCTCATAAGACCAAGGGCTCAACATTGTTCCAATATCCACCGACTTACATGACTTTCGAGGTCTCGTTCAACTCTTTAGAAAATCGAAGAGGTCCTGAACATACGATAACACATAAAATCATATTTATTACATAAAATCATAACGAACACATTAACGCACAATATTTACTTCACGCGAATCACACCTATTCATATATAACATAATCGATTTAAACGAGACGGGATCGAGCCTTTGTACCGTTCTCGGGAATCAAACGAAAACAGACGAACGTAAGGTTGACGGGCTCGACGGAGGTTCGCGTCTCGCCGGAAGAGAAAGGCGCCGCAGCGGCTGAGAAGGACAAAGGGTCGCTGCCGTTAGGTCGTCGGAAGCTGCTCGTCAAAGTGCTGAACGAACGGAGGGGGTCTTGTCGTCGGAAGCTCGTGGGTTGCTCGCGATGGATTCAGGCTCGCCGGAAAAAAATCGAACAGAGGGGGGGTGACGTGATGAGGAGGTCCTGCTCACGAGTTGACGAGATAGGTTCACGATGATGGTCGAGCGTGAGGAGAATAGTTCGCCGAGAAAAAGAGGTCCGCCGGAAGTTCGTCGCGATGGCGTGTTGCAGCGGCAAAGGAGATCGCCGGGGCTGCTGGGACTCCTGGTTCGCGACGTGCTTGCAGGTCGCTGGAAGTTCGCCGCACGGCTAAGGACGGCGATGGCTCACGAACAGGAGAGGAGATGAGAGGTGATGATCAGTTTCTGATGGCGAGGGGATGAGGAGCGACAGAGGCGAGAGAGAAAGAAAAGAGATTGAAGAAAAGGGTCACAAAAGCTGCAGGATTTGGTTCTGGGAGGAGAGAACCGAACAAGAAAATATATATACTCTCCTTAGGTTAAACTATGTCTTGCTACCCAAGTCTAATAAAATTCCCCAAACCCTCACGTGAAAAACCAAGGGAAAAATAATAGCTGGGCCGGTTTTGGCTTGTAGGGCCGGACGGGTTTTGGGCCGAATTTGTGGTTCAAAGAAACGGTTCTCTCGGGCTCAAAGTTCGCGGTTTAATTTAGCCAATAAAAATGGCTCGATTCGCACGATAAATTAATATAATAATCGGCTATTTATATAAAATATATTTCACGCATTTAATTAAATAATAATACACATTGAGCATTTAATAGACATTTAGACATTTAAATAAAATAATAATAACAATAATAAAAATAGTTATAATAATAATAATATTAATAATAATAATAATGACAATAATATTAATTAAAATCTCAAATAATCCTCAAACGAACGGGTCGCTACAGTCTACCCACCTTACAAAGAATTCCGACCTCGGAATTCGAAAATAAAAGCAAACACTAAAAGAGAAACTATACAAGGGACTCAAAACGAGAAGTTCGGATATCTCCTCCTAATCTCGACCTCCTTCTCCCAAGTCGCCTCTGACTCGTCATGCCGGCTCCACTGCACCTTCACTAAGCTCACCGCCCGGTTCCTCAGTTGATGGACCTTCTGGTCCAGTACGGCAACCGGTACCTCCTGATTGGTAAGGTCTCGCTCGACCTGCAGCTCGCCGAAGTCCACCACATGGTCAGGATCGTGTACATATCTCATCAACATCGAGACATGAAACACATCATGCACTCCCGACAAGCTCGGTGGTAAAGCAAGCCGATAAGCCAAGTCACCAACTCGGGCAAGGATCTCAAATGGTCCGATGTAGCGAGGCCGAAGCTTCCCTTTCTGCCCGAAGCGAATCACACCCTTCAGGGGCGATACCTTTAGAAAGACATGGTCACCTACGGCATAAACATGCTCCTGCCTCTTCCGATCGGCATAGACTTTCTGCCTCTCCTGGGCAGCCCGAATATGCTTCCGGATCTCTTCAACAGCCTCCGAAGTCCTACGAATGAACTTCGGACCCATGATGATCGAGGAGTGATAGCTGTTGTTGTAAGTCAACTCGACCAACGGAAGGGCAGTCTCCCATGTTAGGCTCCGGTCCAAGACCACAGCCCTCAAAATATTCTCCAAGTACTGGATTGTTCGCTCCGACTGACCATCTGTCTGGGGATGGAAAGCTGTACTAAACGCCAACCTCGTCCCCATGGCTCGGTGCAGAGTCTTCCAGAACTGGCTCGTGAACTTCGGGTCACGATCAGACACAATCTCCACGGGCACTCCATGAAGTTTGACGATCTCGTCAACGAACAACTCGGCATACGCACTAGCCTTCATAGTCGTCCGAACGGGCAGAAAGTGGGCGGACTTTGTGAGTCGATCCACGATCACCCATATTGAGTCGTGACCGGCCCTCGATCTTGGCAATCCCACCAAGAAGTCCATCGTGAGTCGCTCCCATTTCCACATGGGAATCTCAAGTGGCTGCAACAGCCCTCTCGGTTTCTGATGTTCAGCCTTCACTTGCTGACACACCAAACAACCGCTCACGAAACGAGCTACTTGCCTCTTCATACCTCGCCATCAAAACGATTTCCGGAGGTCCTGATACATCTTCGAGCTACCAGGATGGATGGTGTACGGGGCACTATGGGCTTCCTTCAGAATCTCCCTTCGCAGTTCCTACACCTTCGGAACACATAGTCTACACTCGAAGACTAATGCCCCATCAGATGCGACTGCGAACCCTCCAATCTTGCCGGCTTCCATCAACTCCTTCATCCGGCATAGGAAACGATCATTCGGCTGCTCGGCGACGATTCTCTCTCGAAGAGTCGGTCCCACAACCAAGGAGGTCAACATACCCCGGCTGTCGAAGTCGACTCCACTGCTTCTAACTACAGTCGCTCGAACTCCCGAACTAGGACATCTTGCCCGGTGAATAGGCAAGTCAACTGGCCATGACTCTTCCGACTCAACGCGTCGGCGACCACGTTAGCTTTCCCGGGATGGTAGCTAATTGTGCAATCGTAGTCCTTGACCAACTCAAGCCATCTTCTTTGGCGCATATTGAGCTCCTTCTGAGTAAAGATATACTTCAAGCTCTTATGATCGGTAAAGATCTCACACTTGCCTCCATAGAGGTAGTGCCGCCAAATCTTCAAGGCGTGGACAACGGCAGCTAACTCAAGATCATGAGTGGGGTAGTTCTGCTCGTGAGGCTTCAGCTGCCTCGAAGCATAAGCTACAACCTTCCCTTGCTGCATGAGAACACAACCCAAACCCATCTTCGAAGCATCACTATAAATGGTGAACTCTAAAGTAGGATCGGGTATCGAAAGGACTGGTGCGGTAGTAAGTCTCCCCTTCAGCTCCTGGAAACACTCTCGCACTCCGGACTCCAGACAAACCTCACGGACTTCTTCGTAAGGTTAGTTAGCGGCTGAGCTATTTTCGAGAAGCCCTCGATGAATCTCCTATAGTATCCTACTAACCCCAGGAAACTACGAACGTCGCTGGCACTCCTTGGTGTTTCCCACTTGCTCACGGCCTCGATCTTGCTGGGATCCACCTCAATGCCCCTAGCTGTCACAATGTTGCGAAGGAAAGCCACACGATCCAGCCAGAACTCATACTTAGAAAACTTAGCATAGAGCTTCTCGCGGCGAAGGGTCTCCAGCACAATCCTCAGATGCTCCTTGTGCTGGTCGATGTCCCGAGAATAGACCAAAATGTCGTCGATGAAAACAATAACGAACTGATCTAGATAAGGATGGAAGACCCTATTCATAAGCTCCATGAATACAGCTGGGCATTGCAGAGTCCGAAAGGCATTACCACAAACTCGTAGTGGCCATATCGGGTACGGAACGCAGTCTTAGATATATCCGACTCCCGGATCTTCAGCTGATGATAACCAGACCTCAAATCGATCTTCGAGAAGACGCTGGCTCCCCTCAGCTGGTCGAAAAGATCCTCGATACGAGGAAGAGGGTACTTGTTCTTAACCGTCAGATGGTTAAGCTCGCGATAATCGATGCACATGCTCATGGATTCGTCTTTTTTCTTCACGAATAGGACGGGCGCACCCCACGGAGAAACACTCGGTCGAATGAAACCGAGTTTGAGCAGTTCTTGGATTTGGCTCTTGAAGCTCCTTCGGCGCCATACGATAAGGGGCCTTAGAAACGGGACCGGCTCTTGGGACTAGATCGATGGTAAATTCAACTTGGCTGTTGGGCGGTCCTCCGGGCAGCTCGTCGGGAAAAACATCGAGATATTCGCACACAATAGATACTCTCTCAAGAGTACGCTCATCAACGGCATCGGACACCAAAGAAACAAGATAGCCTTGACAGCCCTCTTGCTAGCTTGCATAGAAGAGATGACTCGAGGCACAGTCCTCGACTTCACCCCATAAAAGACAACAGGCTGATCGAAATCGGGAAAGAAGGTGACTTCACACTCTTGGCACCGGATATCGGCTCGATAACGGGTGAGCCAGTCCATGCCCAAGATCACGTCGAAATCTCGCATTTCAAGGACATACGCGTCGGCATTCAGAATTCGACCACCAACAATAATAGAAAGGTCTCAAACCAACGAATCAGACATAATAATTTTCCCCGAGGCTAGGCTAACCTCGAGGGGATCAACTTTGCACACATCAGAGATAGACAAGGCCTCAAGACATCCAGACGAAATAAAAGAATGGGTCGCCCCAGTATCACATAACGCAAAGATAGGCACGTTGGATATTGAAAGCATTCCGGACATGGTACCTGCGTTGTTGGCGGCCTCGTCATGAGCAAGGGTGTAAACGAGAGCGTGGCCTCCAGTCCGCTGCTGATGCGGTGGGGGCTGTCTGGCCTGCTGCTGCTGTTGGTGAGGAGGTGGCGGCGGAAGAAGCTGCTGCTAGTACTGCTGATGGGGAGGAGGCTGCTGCCTCTTTGGTTCGGGACAGGCGAAGGCGAAATGGCCGGGACGGTAACAATTGAAACAAACACGCTGGCCGGCTAGGCACTCGCCGGGATGGGACTTGTTGCACTTGGGACACCTCGGATGTTGACCCTGATTGGGTCGGTCGTCGCACCTCTCAGTGGTCCTCTTCTTTCCTTTCTTCTTGCCGTGATGATCGCTCTTCCTCTTGTTGGAACCAAAGGATGGGGGCACAGGAGCGTAATCGATAGGGTACTGATACGGCGCCTGAGAGATGAGCGGCGGCTGATAAGACGATGGCGGAATAGCAGGAGATACAGCCTGGATAGGTTGAGCAGCATGGGAAAAAGAAGGAACAGAATCAGTCGGGATGAGAAGGCTCTCCACTCTCTGAGCCCGACTGACGGTGTCGGCGTAAGACATCAGTCCATGACTCCCGACTAGCTCACGGATCCTCGGATTCAGCCCTTTCAGAAACTTATTGGCTTTCTTCTCATCAGTATCACCAGCAAAGAGGCACATTCGGGTGAAAGTGCGGATGTAGTCGTCCACACTGGTATTACCCTGCTGAAGATGGTAGAACTCATGCTCCATGCGGTCCCAAAAACTCTGGGGAAGGAACTTGCTACGAACCATTGCCTTCATCTGCTCCCAGGTGAGGGCATTGAGCTCAGCCTCTGGCCTCCGAGCCCAGTGGTCGACCCACCAGTCGGAAGCATCTGCCTTCATCTGGAAGGCGGCAAGAGCTACTCGCTGCCTATCGGGTAGAGGGAGCACATCGAAGATCTTATCGAGCTCCTTCATCCACTCAAGCACAGCAGTGGGGTTCTCACTCCCCGAGAAAGTGGGTGCATGCATGCCCTGAAACTGGACTATGAGTCGGGGAAAATCCATGGCCGGAGGGGCCTGCTGGCGAGGGGGAGATGGAGGTGGGGTTTGTTGACGGTTGCGAGCATTGCGATTACGAGTGGCCATGGTTATACATTGAACAAGCCGAAAAAGTTTAACACCAAAACCAAATTTAAAAATAAATATGGGAAATCTAGAGTTCGCCATGAAACACTAGAGTTCAAAATCATTTAATGATGGATAGATTCCTAAGCCCCAAATTTCATCATTGATATCATAACACAGGCAGTTCATTGCTACTTATGCAAAACTTTTAACTTCACATTTCACAACATAAGTATTTCTCGATACTTAATTAAACCCATACCTTAAGCAGCGCGGCGTGACGAAGACGAGTGGTCATAATTCAAAATCTAAACACTTAATCATATATAAACCAGTCTGCAGAAACGCAGACTGGCTCTGATACCAAGCTGTAACACCCCACTTTATTTTGAAAGATTTATCGAATTTATTTAATAAAAATCACAATAAATTTTTCGCAAACATTAATTTAATTAAAAACTCAGTGGGCGCTACGTAATTTACCAAAAGCTTTTATCCAAAAATGCTGACACAGCAAATAAAGACAACATGCACGAATTATAAACCATAAACCAATCTAGCATTCATTAAGTTCCAATTCATAAATGATATTTCATAATTCCATGTTCCAAAATGACATCACCAAAAATATCCAAATTTCAACACGAGTTCATGAACTAAGCGGAAGCAAAATTAATAAAGCAATAATAAATATTATAACCACCACTCGTCATCTCGTCTCGTCACCCGCCAACTGCTTAACCTGCATCCGTGAAGAGCAGGTGAGAGTGAGTACAGTTAACTATCGTACTCACACTATGCACATGAATAACATAATAATGGTATGGTCGCAGCATGAATATAAACAATAAAATCATGTCACATCTCTAGCCACATCAATGACTCTAGTCTCATCAAAGACTCACTCATGTACATCTATGCTCATCAAAGCTAAGCCATGCCATATCAGTGAAACATGGGAGTGCGTGCCACATCAATGACACGGCCTTCTCATAGGTCTTTATGAGATTTACCTCACAGGGTAACCGTATCATATCATACGGGGACAACCGTATCGATGGCCATAAAGCTCACACCGATAGGCTACATGTTCATTTTCATACATAGATCACACCAAGTTTTCAACACAACTTAAGTCACACATATGCATAGAAAATTTTGAATAACCCACCTGGATATCCTGGGTGAAAACTGGACAAGCAATGGGAGTAGGTCGAGGCTCGACTCCTTAATTACCTACATTGAGTCAAGATGCTACAATCAACATCTATCTTGACCTTAAACGGAAAACACAAAACAGACCTAGTCGAACTTGTTTCGACTAAGTAGTTCGTGTAGTCCAGTGGAGTTGGAACACTAAGACTCAGCTCTTAACTTGACTAAACCACATATACCAGATCACATAAATCTATCTAAGGATAGACCAAGTCGAACTCACAACAAAAACTAAAAGTATGAAAATCACAGATTTAACTTCAAAATCTTTGTTCAGAAATTTATAGCTATTAATCACAAGAAATTCATGACCAGGCTGCCCTACGACTTATGCCTTGAAATTTTAACCAAAATTACATCTCTCTGTAATTGGTAAGACCACCAAATTTCAACTTCAAACTCAAAGCACACAAATTTATAAAATTCCTACAAGAATTCAGCAAAAACGCACATGAATTTATATCTGAAGCTACTAAATGAATCAGGACTTGAAAATTTAACATAACAACATACAGGAGGCTAGAGCCGATGTGTAAAAATCTCAGCCCTGAATATTGACTGTTAATATTTTTAAAAATTTATACGATATTCAGTAGTTTATCAAATTTAAATCAAAACCGAATCAAAATGGACTCCAAATATTCCCATCTTTTAAAAACATGATTCAACACATAAAATAGGCATCTCAGAAAATGTTCAGAATTTTTCACGAAATAACCCATTTATAAAAATTAAAACAACGCTTCAGCAGATTCAATAAATAAATTATTAACCACATCAAATTAAGTCCAACAATTCTAAACATTTAACACAACATATAAAAGTCAAAGAGGCATCACATATTCGAATTTCAGCTCATTTAGTTTACGATTGAATTTATTATGCATTTAACACTATTCTGATCAGTTTACATAATAATTATTAAAAATAGCTAAAGGCTTCCAAAAATCACGAAATTTTTACCTAGGGCTTGTAATGAACAGAAATCATCACCCTCAAATTTTCAAATCGTTTCGAGCAGCGAGCTATTTTTACAAATTCAAACACCAAAACAACGACTATTAAGCTCGACAATTTAACGATAAATTGAACACACGTAATTTCTCGTCCGAGGCCTTTTCATAAGACCAAGGGCTCAACATTGTTCCAATTTCCACCGACTTACACGACTTTTGAGGTCTCGTTCGACTCTTTAGAAAATCGAAGAGGTCCCGAACATACGATAACACATAAAATCATATTTATTACATAAAATCATAACGAACACATTAACGCACAATATTTACGTCACGCGAATCACGCCTATTCATATATAACATAATCGATTTAAACGAGACGGGATCGAGCCTTTGTACCGTTCTCGGGAATCAAACGAAAACGGACGAACGTAAGGTTGACGGGCTCGACGGAGGTTCGCGTCTCGCTGGAAGAGAAAGGCGCCGCAGCGGCTGAGAAGGACAAACTGTCGCTGCCGTTAGGTCGTCGAAAGCTGCTCGTTAAAGTGCTGAACAAACGGAGGGGGTCTTGTTGTCGGAAGCTCGTGGGTTGCTCGCGATGGATTCTGGCTCGCCGGAAAAAAATCGAACAGAGGGGGGGTGACGTGATGAGGAGGTCCTGCTCACGAGTTGACGAGATAGGTTCACGATAATGGTCGAGCGTGAGGAGAATAGTTCGCCGAGAAAAAGAGGTCCGCCGGAAGTTCGTCGCGATGGCGTGTTGCAGCGGCAAAGGAGATCGTCGGGGCTGCTGGGACTCCTGGTTCGCGACGTGCTTACAGGTCGCTGGAAGTTTGCCGTTTCACGGCTGAGGACGGCGATGGCTCACGAACAGGAGAGGAGATGAGAGGTGATGATCGGTTTCTGATGGCGAGGGGATGAGGAGCTGTAGAGGCGAGAGAGAAAGAAATGAGATTGAAGAAAAGGGTCACAAAAGCTGCGGGATTTGGTTCTGGGAGGAGATAACCTAACAAGAAAATATATATACTCTCCTTAGGTTAAACTATGTCTTGCTACCCAAGTCTAATAAAATTTCCCAAACCCTCACGTGAAAAACCAAGGGAAAAATAATAGTTGGGCCGGTTTTGGCTTGTAGGGCCGGACGGGTTTTGGGCCGAATTTGTGGTTCAAAGAAACGGTTCTCTCGGGCTCAAAATTTGCGGTTTAATTTAGCCAATAAAAATAGCTCGATTCGCATGATAAATTAAAATAATAATCGGCTATTTATATAAAATATATTTCACACATTTAATTAAATAATAATACACATTGAGCATTTAATAGACATTTAGACATTTAAATAAAATAATAATAACAATAATAAAAATAGTAATAATAATAATATTAATAATAATAATAATGACAATAATATTAATTAAAATCCCAAATAATCCTCAAACGAACGGGGCGCTACATAGCCGATTGATAAATTGAGTTAAATAGCCTAAGTTAAGACTACATTTATTTTCGAAAATGAGATTAAAGAGACGAGATTTTTTTAAGTTTAAACCAATGTTATTTTGTGATTTATTTTGAGGAAATTGGTTTTTATAAAAATTACTCCAGCCTAAAATACCATTTTAGACTTGTCAAGTTATTGTGAATAAGCAAGGGAGTTGTCGACAATCGACGTCGTTGTGCCGGATGACAACACTTGTAGTCGCTGTCGGCCAGTGTCCGCATAAGACTCGTAGGCGACTTGCATACTAACGTGTGAGTCGCCGCACACAAAGAACGCTGAGAACCACGAGACCTTACGCCAGTGACCTGTGTCGCGCCACAGCTGTCTGTTTTAGAGTTCGGGCGCCCCGCAGCTCTAGATTTTCTACAGTTTACCAAAGGCCACCAAGCCGTGTCTAGCAGACCCTAATGGCTAAGTGCATGCTTCCAGTGCCAGAAGGCACTAAGCAGTCAGTAGCCAGTAGTAGTCCCCGTGCAGGCGCAAGGCCGGGCAGCAACATCGAAGAGAGACAGGTGTCAGCCGCTGTCGAACCATAGAGCGCTTAGCCACACCCGGACCAAGATAAGCCGCACGGAACCATTTCAAAATGAGTTAAAATGTTTTTAAATTACCCGAGCTATTTTTAGAAATTTTAAAAGTTATTCCAAGCCTTTTTTTGAATTTTGAGCCGAGTCCCATAATTGAGTTTCGGAAGGTAGTTTCCGAGTTTTTGAGAAGTCTGAGTCGAGAGTTCCAATATCTAGGAAGGGGAAATAATTTAAGTCGTGAACCTTAAGCTAGAAAATCCTTCAAATTGGTAAATTAGCTTACCAAGATAAGAGTTTGAATATTTATTCGAGTATGCTTCATTGATGTAGATCCCGAGGATTCGAGCCCTCGAGTTTCCTACCGAAGCACTCACTCATCATTCAGCGGATTCTAGAAGTCAGGTGGGGAAGTCTATATGGTTCATCAATCTTAATAAATCACCGTGGTATTTTTGTTTGTATTTATGTGCTTGAATTATGTGTTTCCTTTCTTTTGCTTGATCGCCTATGATATGGCTGATCTTATGCTGTGATCGCCTATTAGACAGCTGATCTAATCGCCTATTAGACGGCTGATCTGGTCGCCTATTAGACGACTGATCTTTTATAGATGAGATATGTCGTATGCTAGCTGGCGCTTGAGAGGGACTGCGTGACATAAGATGAGATGAGTTGCGCCTATTAGATGGTTGCAAGAACTCTACCATAGTAGGGTGCGGGACCATTATTTGTGTGTCATATCTGCTTACAAGGTATCCGTTGCTTATTTTGAATGTCCGTACTTTATAGACTAAAGCTGAGCACGTTGATTATTATGCTCATCCCCTACAACCACCATTTTCAGGTTCAGCAGCTGGATGGCGGCACTGGAGGGCGGCATGTGGTGGTCACCTACTCATTTTATTGAGTTTATCTATTTGAGTTTATTTTCAGAACGTTTTTGCAGACTTAGCATTTTTATTCCATGTCCTTTGTGATCTTGGATTGGTTTGCACTATTCTGATTAGAGAATTATGAGACTTGTTATTTAAGATTATCCATTCATGTTCGAGATCTCTGCATGTCATAAGAATTTTGAGTAGCGACCCGAAAAAAAGAAATTCAGATTTTTATAACTTAGAAAATATTATCATTTTCTATTAAATAGCAAGTGGGCGCTACAGAGACAAAAACTAAAGTAATTCCATCATAATGTATTATTTATATCTCGAAAAATAATTCTCACAACGATGTCTTAAGGGAAAAAAATTAAAAGAACATCCTGCTCGAGTATCAACTTAATCGAAAGGAACTAGGCAATGACAAACATTAAAACAATAATCATTTCTCGACTCCCATTGACTTCTATCGAATTTCATGCTAAAATATGTATTTTTTTTTACAATGTCATATCACCGTATAATAGTATATACATAAACAATACACTGATATATGTCGTGTGCCACATAATGATTATCACACAACACAAATTTTCTTATGGGGTTGCAGTCATATTTGAGGAAGGAGGTAGATGCAAAATATCTGGAATTAAAGGGCCTCTCATATCAAATCCAAGATTGAATTGGGTAGTTGCATTTGAAGGAATTTACTCCACTTATGTGTGCAAAGATATCTGCGGAGTCCAAATCATCTTCTTCTTTCACAACCACCTAAGCAAAATAAATAAATCACATATAACAAAATTTGATTACAAACTAACAGTAATATATATGGACTTAAATATATAGTATTAAACAATAATATACATATATATGTATATATACCTTTCTTTGGTGATCCTGGATTGAATTGGAGAACAAGCATTGTCCATCTTCATCAACATCGTCTTCGTGATTACTGCCGGTTGTTCTTGCAAGTTCTCCAAGTTCGTCGTTCTTTGCAAACCTTCCTCTGACCCTTGGTCTACTGTCTGCAAGCGTTTTCCGGCAAGCATACTGCACATAAATTATATATACTTTTAAGCATCTCTCAAAAAATTGCTAACAATAATATTGGTGGATCAAAATGTGATGGGACTCAATTTCTTTTACTTTAGCTGTCCTACTTTTTGTATATAAATAAACATGTATCAAACAAACAATATTAGAGAGAGAGAGAGGGAGAAAGGGAAAGGACCTTGATTTTCTTACTAAAGTTCCTTTCATTCCTTTTCTTCAAGTATCTGTGAATCTTCCTTTTCCTCTCCTCTACAGAGAGTTTTCCGACCTTGAATGTGGGATCATCCAAACTCGAAATCTCTGAAGCTAGTGGATTTGTACTACTTCCTCCATGTATCAGATGCGGATTTTCACTACCAAGTGCCTACATCACTCAAACGTACAAGAATTAAGAACCAAGATGATACAAAGAAAAATAAAATTCGAAGCAACTCTGAATTTGAAGAATAACTTGTAATTAATATTACTTTTTGTTGACCAGAAAGATTGTCTAGCAGATAAAAAATAATGTACCTGTAGTTGAGTTGAGCAATTGAAAACTTTGGGAATGTTATCAGCAGGCAGAAAAAAGGCGGCCGTATCAGCTTGAAAATCCAAGTGATCTTGATTGGAAAGCTCATTCCCAAGCAACAAGCCAGTGTTTGGAGGGAAAATTGCGGAAGTTTGGGCGGAAAATGATGTGTTCATGTTAGGTGGGGGCAAAAAAGGGGGCATCAATTGGTCAATGAGAGGTTGGGAAGCCCTTAGGCGGAGATATGATTCCAAGCACCCGTCTTCGTAAGGCAGTAGAGTAGGGGGTGGGGGTGGGTACTGGGGCAGCGCCCCCCCGTTTATTATGTTTATTGATGGGATATTATTGTTGTTTAAGGCTTCTTGGTTATTGTTGTTGTTGCTGCAGCTATTACTGTTGTTGTAATACTGTTGATGATGATGTGGCGCCGAGAAAGACGGGGAAGGAGTGAAGTCTATAGATGCTGAGATGTCGTTATCTAATTGGTCGTCTGCTGTATCGTCGAAGATAATGGAGAAGTTGGTGGCAGCTGCCCGTGGCTCGAGAGTTTTCATCTCCTTGTTGTTGTTGTTTATTTGGTCTGAAGAAGGGTACGTGGATCGCTCTTCATAGCAACAATTGTTATTGGATGTCGATGTCACTTCCGAATTTTGGAATAGTTCCGACTCGCACAACTCCAACAATTGAGCTCCGAAAGGGCTCGTAA
>BKCP01004727.1:139678-162545 GCA_008636005.1 Striga asiatica | reverse complement strand
AAGAATATTTATATTGAAAAATTGGCAGCAGAAGTTTTTACGTACAAACAAAAAATTATGTTGCAGCGGAAATAAAAAATTATGTTGCAGCGGAAATAGCTAAGTGTTTTAATAACGACGACATTAATTATTATTAATTCTCACTTAAGAGAGTGGTCTTGTCTCACTTGATCGCGATGTCAGCTCATGTCTTTGGATCGTTCCTTATGTGGGGGAGGTTTAACAATAGAAAAATGTCAGACACGGTTTTCTTCCTAACTACCTGCTCATGTAGGACTTGACAAACAAACTCCAAAAAATTCTTGGATGCGCTACAATTGCTTACATTCCCCTTTTGAATGTAGGTGAGACGAGACAAAAATTCTTAGTGAGCGGATGATTGTGTGGGTTGAGCTTTCAAGAAGACTTTGATGTGTGTTTTGAAACAATATCAATTCTTATATCATTCATGATGTGTTGTAAAATCATTGAAAATTTGAAATTACTAATAAACTTAATAGACCTCTTAAAAGTAATGTATACCAATGAAATAAAAAATGATTTCCATTTCCGTGAATAGAAATTAACTCAATAATTTATTTTTTTTCAAACGAGTTTTGACATATTCCTAAACTCTTCCTTATAAATTCCAATAGTATAGGCCTTAGACTTAAGGTGAGTCAAAGATCCGGTATTGAACCAAAGCTCCAATATGGATCATGAAGTCCCAAGCAGCCAACCATATATTTGATCTAGGTTGGACATCTACATAGCTATGGGCTTATCCAGAAATGTCATAACTGTTGTTATACCCAAATTCGATGATCCAGTAAACTTGGAACACTCCATCAATTAGGGGAATAGGAAACAAGGGTAGCTTTTCCTGTTAGATATGCTGTAAAAGCTTGACTTTCAGATATGAACAATACCATTTTGATCTGGCAATCATGTTTTAGTCAAAGTACATATGCTTGCAGTTTATTTATTTATGCAATCGTACTCCTTGTTTTACATTGAGATAGTGTGGTTCGTGGTGTCTCGAATAGAAAGGTCACCTATCGGTTCCTTATAAGACTAAACTATTCGTTCAGAGTCTAGAGAGGCGGTGAGGCCCCTCTTAGAAAGGTCATCTATGTGGGACATAGTGACCGTAAATAATTTATAACAGCACACCATATAAATACCCTTATTCAGTTGATCTTTGATTGGAGAACTACACTACTTATGTTACGTATTGAACAGGACCACGGAAGGATAAGATTATGAGACTCACTGATCGTTGTTGTAATCTAGACCTTCAGTTATTGATGCGTTCTTTAAAGCTGTAAGATAATATAAAACGGGCATGTATATTTATTACTTGTTTATTTGATTTACCAAGGGTGATTCATATTCTGTTAGGATGACATACTTGGTACTTTGGTAAATAAGGATATTTATATGGTGTGCTATTATAAATTATTTACGGTCACTATGTCCTAGTGCGCTGGGTTGATGACGTCCCCGAAATGAGCTCAAGAAGGAATATTATGTTAAACCTTGCAGGTGGATGATTATCTGACATAATGATTAACGATCTGAGTGGTACTAATTTGGTAAATGAATAAGAAGTTGATTAATTATTTTGTCAGTAATTTAATTAATCGACAAACGTTATATCTTAAACATAGAGAGGTAAGTCGGTCAATTAGATTAATATTTATTAATCAAGTGGAGGTTTGATTTAATTGATTAAATTGGAGCTAAATGAGGAGAACAATAATATTACTTTAGTGGGATGTATTATTATTTAATTTGAATTAGAATTTTAGGATTTAATTTTATTCCATAAATAATGTTCTATTAGGAAAAGAATATTCCCTTCTAGAATATTACCTAGGGTTAGGAGACTAAAGAGTCTTCTAGAAGGTGATGTTTGGTAGAAGGAGTTTTATCCTAGTCTGGAAAGATATGTGGAATAGGATTAGGATTCCTTTTCCTGATAGGATAAGCCCATATTTAGCACCTCCTGAAGGTCCCTAATGGAGCCTATAAATACACCATGTCCCAACCTCTTGGAACATACTGGTGAGGGCCGATTTTTCCTTCTTCCTAAGAGAGAAAGATTGTCTTGTTCGAGTGTTTGGGAGATTCAATTAATCGCACCACCAAGATTAATTGACGTAGGTGTTTAGGTAATTCATTAGAAGATTTTAAGGTGATATTTATCAAACCTTAAAAATCCGTATTTTCCGGTAATCTCTCGCCGACCGCTGCCGACCGCCTCCGCCAGGAACTGCCGAAAATCGCTGCCGCCGCCTGACATCGCCGGGACCCACCCCGAGCCCAGCCGCACGTAGCCGCGAGCACAGGCCCGCAACCGCACGCAGCCGAGCCACACACGAAGGTCCCATCGACGGCCAGCTCCTCCGCGCATCACGTGCACGCCAATCCCGTTTGCCCCTGCTCGTGATCTGCGACCCGACGATCCCGATCCTAGCGGTCGTGTTCCACGCGCCCCACTTCTCCGCACTCGACCAGGACTCCTCGCACACCCAAGAAACATGCCGAGCACATACCGCATGAGCACAGATGCCCAGCGCCCAGTCCGCCCAAGCTTAGGACTGATGTCCCGCACGTGCCCGAGCAGGCCGCGCCAGCCAGCGTTTGCACCGCCTGTCCGCGCGTCCCGACCACACGAAGCGCACCCAGTCCCGATCAGCGCCAACCCACGGCCAAGCCGCTGTACCCGACCAACCAGAGACGTGAACCGAACCTTGCCCAATCGGCCCGAGCCCGACTAGTTCGATTCAGTGATCCGTTCGTGATTCAACACTCGATCAGAATCGAGAAAGGCCAAACCCTTCAGCCTATTGGGTTGTGGTAATCAGACGATCTCCATCAACGGAAATCAGAAACGTCTCTGAGTTGGCAAAATTTTAAAAGGTAATGTCCTAATCCTAACTATAGATTTCGCTGCGTTCGGATTAATTTCGATAAGTTCAATATTATGCATGTCGTTGACGTTCCTAATAGAACCCAACATTTTCGAGAACCACAACCAAGATGCACGATTTTAGGCTGGTCTGACCGTCCAAAAGTTAAACTCACAAATCAGATGACCTGGCCCAAACGATTTTAGTTTCAGAGGTCGATAACTGACACGGTAATACAATCAGTAAAGTGAATTGATGATAAGAAGGAAGTTCACATGTTCACACCATATCTAATCAATATTATCAGTAATATCATCTCATCACTCGGTGAACAATGAGAACCATGTTTTTCTAAAAGTCTTAAATTTATGTCCATGATGGTTGGTATTAAGTTGAAGTGTGGATGTGTGGATGAACACACTTGTTGTTCAAGTACCACAATTGATTATTGTAATTTCGGTTATTTCAAAATACTTGTCTAGGATAATTAATTGAAACGTTATTTTGTTAAATCCCAAAATTATTATCCAGATTTCTAAAATATTTAAATGTATTCTTAATGTTATCTTCATGAACATTATTACTGAATAATTGTGATATAGCCATATATGAGGAACCGAAAAATAACCCCACAAGTAAGAGTATGTCGAGGAGAGACCTAAGGACCGCGGGTAGGACGAGGAGAGACCTAAAGAGTGAGAGTAGGTCGAGATCTTAATAAGGACGACCTATGGAAGATGAGACTACTCAAAGCTTTCTCAATGAAGGTAGTCGCGGCCTATATAGTCCATAACATATCATGGTCATGAGATCTATTCCTAGGTCTCGAGCATGATAACTTATGAGTCAAGGCGACTTCATGTGTCATTACGTTGACAGAGTGGCTTGTGAGTAGATGAACGTGGCAACTACATTTAGATGATGAACTATCTAACTCACCTAATGAACATATAAGAAGAAATCTTAATAGGATAAGAGGAAATTTAATAATGAATCAGGTATGATTAGGACGAAGATAATAATAAATCCCAGGCAACCGAGCAGGTTGAACGCCGACAACTCGGGCAAAAAAATTCGGGTGGGTATCACCCTATTAAAAGAGGAGTGAGGTACAACCACAAATCCTCTTCTACATTTTATGCATCCTATGCATCTAATTCTCTAGATTATAAGGCTTTATTTTCTGCTCTGTGTTGACTTAAGCATCAGAGGCTCTACGCCGGAATCCCCTCCAGTGATGAGTTTTTGCAGGGTTACGAGTGACGTTTTAGGCGGACCAGAGTTGTTCTCAACGGGTTCTATCTAGACCTAGGTAGCGACCCATTATTTGGCAATCTCTGTATGGAAGATTTTGAAAGAACTAACAGCTTTGCACCAGATTCTAATCACCTACGTAGTGCAGAGGAACTTGAATGAGGACCTAAGAGAGGCTTGAACAAATAAATGTCCTCTACAAGTTCCCAAGTTAGGACTGCTACCGTTGAGTACTCAGACACTGGCATTCGACCTCTGGACAAAGGAGCTACCTTCACCCTTGGTGGGGAACAATAAGTTATTTGCTGCAACGCGAACCGATACCTCACTAATGACACTAGGTGAGGGGTAGGGATGCCAGGAGGAGACAACATGTAAGAGCAAGCAGGTTGAAATAGGACAAAGAAGTGGAGGTGACAAGAAGTTAGAAAAGTATTTTCGAAAAATTTAAAATGAGTTTTCGACAATTAAATAAGTGTTTTCAAATTAAATATCACGAACAAATTATTCTGATTTTATTAATACTAGGCGGGGTGTTACAAAAGTAATTTGTAACGGTCCATTAATAAGTTGTGTTTATGTTCTGGAAACAATGTTTCCCGCAGTGCAACATAGGCAATTACTTATTTCATCAACTAATCATAATAAGAGAAAGAACCTTCAAGAATGAACGAAACATACCTATGGAATCTTAGGCTTGGTCATATTAACCTAAGGAGGATACAAAGGTTGGGGGTAGACAGGCTCTTGGGGACGTTAAAAGTCGAAGTCTTCCCAACCTGCAAGTCCTGCCTAGAAGGTAAGATGACCAAGAGGCCTTGTAAACCCAAGGGGCATAGAGCCAATGATTTGTTAAAACTCTAAAACTCGTTCACTCTGACGTGTGTGGTCCTATGTCACTCCAAGAGAGAGGGTCTTTCGAGTGCTTCGTTACTTTGATCGACGATTACTCGAGATATGGGTACGTCTACCTATTGCGTCACAAGTCCGAATGCTTCGAGAAGCTCTTGGAGTATAAGGCAGTTGCAGAGAAGCAATTTGGTAAAAGTATCAAGTCACGGCAATCAGATTGCGGTTGCAAATACCTTTAATGGGAGTTTAGGAACTACTTGTTGGAGAATGGTATTTAGTCCCAACTGAGTGCGTCGGGTTAGCCCCGAGAGAACGGTGTAGCAAAGCAAAGGAATATGACTCTTATGGAAATTCTTAAAGAAATAATGAGTTATAGATACTTACCTGATTTGTTTTGTGGATACGTACTACGCGCTATGTGGATACAAGAGGATCTTCGTAATTGTGCAAGTCGAAAATTAATCTACGAATAAACGTATGCATAACGGATCTAAAGTTTAACGTAGAAAATTTACGGCTAAAAAATTAAAGACTCTGAGACGTAGATTTTCGTTCATGGAGATCGTCTGATTTTCAAGTCATCGGAAATCTCCTCGTTGGATGTCTTCGAGTCATTGGCTGCGTCGTGCAGGTCAACTGAAGTTGCCTCGGGCCGCATAGGTTGTGCGGGTGGCGTGGTGCGGCTGCTGGGACTGCAGCAGGTCATACGCAGTCGACGCAGGTCGCTAGACGGGAGCAAGTCGTGCTGGGCTCGTCAGGTCGCATCAGGCCATGCACGGTGGTCAACAATGGTCGGGTGCTTGGCTGGTGGTGGTTGGATGCTCGACTACCTTATGATCTTCTATGTCCTAACACCTCTAGAGCACCCTTGGTGGTAAGGAGACTCTAGATCACTCTCAAGTCTGAATTGTATGGATGTCTTCCAAACATAAGATAGGTGGTGTATATATAGGCTTAAATAAAAACCCTACGGAGGCATTAAATTTAGGGTCCCCGTGTAAGGGCCTCTGCTCATATACGAATAATACAGTCATTCCACCAAAAGTAGTATTACTGAAAAATCCCAATTTAGATCCCAAAATACAATTTGAGCTCCGATTCTAAATCACTCGAATTACCTCCCCATGTTTAAGATATAATGTCCATCAATGGGTTCGATTATTGACAATAAAATCAATTTATATTTTGTGCCGAAGCTAGCACCAGTCAATAGATTATTATTATGTCGAAACTTAATTCACCTACTGGGTTTAACATAATAATCCTTGTGATCTAACTTCGGGGACATCATCAAACCTCTACTATCTGAAGACTTGCATTGAAGACTTCATTGGGAAGAAAATGATCATATTTTCATCCATTTCATGAATCCTAATTAAAGTGTCCATATTTTTGTGCATTTTTAGACTTTTTTAGACCAAAATATCTCTTGAGTTGTCTTAGAAGTTAAAGGATCATTCCAACTTCATTTAAGCTTATTAATATGGTCAAATATGTCTCTTTAGTGCTTCATGAGTCTCAAAAACGGGATTAACTCATCAGTACCATTTGTAACCTTTAAATAGATCATCTATACTTGTGTTCTTATGAAAGATAAGAACATTATTGAATTTTATAAATCACTTTTTTATTATATTAAATTCGCTTTTGTAAAGATTCCATTGTTTAAGAAATTATCAAGATGCTTGAGCAAGATCTTGTAATGTTATACCGCGGTTCTTAGCTGATTATATAGCTAACAGGTCGAGATTTTCAAGCTCTACGTACGATCAAACTAGATCTTGGATCTGGGATTCCGCTGCCTAAATATATGTTTGCTTCTTAGATCAATATATCCAGTGGGTCTTATGTGCTATCTGTATCAGATTGGTGATTGTGTGTGTGCGAGAGAGAGCAAGAGAGAGAGAGAGAGAGAGAGAGAGAGAGATGGGGTGGTGCCCACTAGGTGTGTGTTTTTAGTTAATGTCCAATTTACATTTAATTAGTGATCAAATGTACATATTTGAGCACAATATGTCCATGATTCATATATTTTGTGTCTAAATATACTATACATAAAAGGGATTTAACTATATAAAAATATATAGTATATCTAGACACAAAATTCTTTTCCACACACACATATATCTATATATATATATATATTAATATATAAGTAAACTCATATTAGGATGAGACATAATGAAAGAAAAAAGAATGCTTTTATACCATTTGATCCATCAAGTAAACAGTCACGATCAAGTCAAATTTTAGTATATGGCAATCAAACATGCGATAAAAATATGTGGAAAAAAATAAAACAAAAAAAAAGGGTGTGGACAAATTTAAAACGTGCGGATTCTGAAAATCCGTGTTTGATTAATTTCGACTGAAACACGGATTTTCAGAATCCGCGTTTGATTTATTTTGACTAGAACACGGATTATGAAAATCCGTGTTTGCTTAATGACGTGATTACTCTTAATTAATTCATGTAAAAACGTGTTTTGCAAAGCCGTGTTAGGTAAAACGGATTCTCATAATCCGTGTTTAACGATAACACGGATTTTGAAAATCCGTGTTTATATATTTATTTATTTATTTTTTTATATACACGGATTTTAAGAATCCGTGTTTGTTGTATTTATTTATTTAATTTTGTTTTTTTTTTGTTTTTTGTTAAGCTCGACTCTTTGATGCTCACGAACTTGTTTACCAGCAATCGCTTTTATTTTAGCTGAATTTTTATTCTTATCCTTCAATATAAAGGTTTTTTATAAATTTTGATTTAACATTTTGAACATGAAATAATATCACTTTAATATCAATTCATTCGTCAAATGATAAAATCTAGCATGCATACATACATTAAACATTATATACAAAAAGACAACCACAATTACCGACAAAAAAAAAGTGAACCACAAAATATTTACTCAAAAACATCAAGAATAAATATCTGAAACTCCAGTACAAAAAATAAAAGAAAAAAAGAAAATGTCCACAAAATCACAGAATACAAAAACAAACTAACTAGGAGTAAATATTTTCTTAGCCACGCGTTTTCGGTACCCTCTCCGAGGCCCCGATACCAAAGAAGACGATCCTGCAGTCGGTCCAGGCGTGGCCGGTTCTTCTTCTTGTCCACCTAATTAATTAATTTTTGTAAAAAATCAGTAATTCGACCGTACAAATAAATAAAAACAAACAAAAAAATATATATATTTGTAGTTAAATAAAAAAATCTCACCTTCTTCGTCTTCTTCATTCCCGGGGAATGCAGCGGCGGGTTCGCGGTCACGGCGTCTTCTCCCTCCACCAATGTGAGACGTCGGTCTATGCCTCGCCCGCTGGGACTGTGTCTGCTGGGGTGGGGCGTACTCCTTTTGAGATAAAATTTGCTCCGACGACGCCCCTTGTGTGACCGACTGATCCCCAACAGTCAGAGAAGCGTACCGAAGTTCCTGGGCTTGCTGGAACTGTGTCTGCGCTCGGGGAGGTAGCGTATCAATGTCTTCAATATTCGATAGCATGTTATACGCCCCCTCCGTACCCGAGTTCTGAAAATAAAATTCAAATATCTATTAAATATTAAAAATAATAATAATAATAATAATAACTTCAATAATAATAATAATAAAAATAATAATACAAAAAATCACAAATTAGCAGACACTTACCTGACACTTCTCCCGGTCGGCATATGGCTGAAACCCGCCGTCCTGTGAGATCGCCGTGTAGTTGTTAGGGTCATTGAATAGTCTCACAGTCCTACTGTGATACCAATCAATGTACCCCTCTGCCGGCTGCAGGAAGGGATCCACCGGGACATCTGGGAGGACGTTCTGATCTCTCTCTTCGGTCCAGATTCTCCCAAGATCAGCATAGAAGGCCTGCCAATCGGTATATGCCCTTCCAGTCATGCCCTGGCCTCTGTGGCGGGTGTCCCAGTCGGCCAGACTAGTAACGATCGGCGTCTGGGGGATAGGCTGGTGGCACCGAAACTGGCGGAGCACCCTATCAGGCTGGTGGGGTTCTGCGATGTTCTAGCAGAAGATCCACCCCTTGTACATCCAGAGATGTCGGTCTCGTGTACACTGGTCCGGGAGCCGACCCTCGTCTATGTACGTCTGATAGGGTACCCAATCGAACTGTAAAAAAAAAAAACATTTATAGAATTATTAATGAATTTAATAAAAAAAATAGAATTAAAAAATAACAATTATTTATTATTATGACCTAAGAAACTTACATCAGTCTCTCTCAGGCCACTCAGCTGATCTCGGATGGTAGCCGTGCCCGTCCCCAGGTGCCTCATGTCCCTCGATCCCACCCACCTTAAAAATCACAGAAAAAAACTATTTGTAATTAAAAAAATTGATAATTGAAATAACTTAAGAGTTGAATATAAATAAATGGGGTATTATTACCTTGCACCCAAGGGACAACCAGGCTGAGAGCCGAAATGCGTATTTTTCATGATTGGGCGAACACGAGGGATGCTTCCCATGCCCAAACCTGCGCATATGGACATATACGTTTTTTAGCACATATTATTGTAATTTATAATAAATAAAATTAATATACAATTAACAAGTAAATAAATTTACCTGAATCAACTGCACGCAGCTCTTGATATATTTTTCTTCCCTCTCGTAAGCTTCGCAGAGCGCTCTATATACTCCAGCTGTACCCCGGAATGGCATCAATGACATTCAATAGGGACAGCCAGTAGAGGTTGACTCCGTTGGCCCGATGAGAGGAGAAGAAGAAGGACCCAATACACCAGAGTATGAGGGCTCTCGCCCTCCTCTCGTACTCTGATGCAGGGAGTCCATCCTCCAGTGGTCGCTTGCACTCGTCTTCTAGACTACTGAAAAACAGGAACTGGCCTGGAATGTCCCAAGTCTTGGGGTCGTAGTCCTGGTCCCCGACATTCTTGAAATACGTTTACATATATATATTAAAAACGAGTTCGATTTCACTATAATTGACTTCAATTGTACTAATTCGAGTTCGATTTCACTATAATTGACCGAGATTGTACTAATTTGACTTCAATTGTACTAATTCGAGTTCGATTTCACTATAATTGACTTCAATTGTACTAATTCATGTTTGATTTCACTATAATTGACCGATATTGTACTAATTTGACTTCAATTGTACTAATTCGAGTTCGATTTCACTATAATTGACCGAGATTGTACTAAGTTGACTTCAACTGTACTAATTCGCATTCGATTTCACTATAATTGACCGAGATTGTACTAATTTGACTTCAATTGTACTAATTCGAGTTCGATTTCACTATAATTGACTTCAATTGTACTAATTCGAGTTCCATTTCATTATAATTGACCGAGACTGTACTAATTTGACTTCGATTGTACTAATTCGAGTTCGATTTCACTATAATTGACTTCAATTGTACTAATTCGAGTTCGATTTCACTATAATTGACCGAGATTGTACTAATTTGACTTCAATTGTACTAATTCGAGTTCGATCTCACTATAATTGACCGAGATTGTACTAATTTGACTTCAATTGTACTAATTCGAGTTCAATTTCAAAATCATCCAAATACATTATATAAATCGTCCAAATGCAAAATATTTATCTCAACAATACGATTCAGTCAAAATACATATAAAAAGATATAGTTTCCCCAATCATCACGGAGTCTAGTTCGATCGGTGGGAGGATGCAAATACGGGCAATGGTCTGCGAAATGTTCGGGATCACCACATCTACTGCATTGATCCCGGACTCTTCTGCGGCGCGCTCGACGATCCATTTGAATTTTAAATCGTCTCGTTTGGGCGCGGCCGGGTCCAGGCTTCGAAATGATCCTTTCCCAATGCGGAATCAAATTCCATCCCACCTGCGGCCACGTGTCAGGATTTCCAATTGGAGCAAAATTCTAATTAGAAAATTGAGCAACCCAGTTCTCCGTCCAAAAGTGGGAATCGTACAACAAGTGCGGTTGATCACGCCGATGACGACACACGACCAATGCATGAGAGCATGGTTTCCGAAATGTCTGCCACTTCTTACATGTACAATGATGCTGCTGATAATAAACCGTAAACCTGTTTCCACAATGATTTATATATATAAATAAAAAAAATCATTTGAATGGAAAAAAAAAATTCAATTCAAAAATACATACTTGTTTTGCCCTCTTCCGCTGGCGCGTAGACCGGTTGTCACCCTGTACTGGGATCCATCGGCGTCCACACACTGCACCTCGTGAGTCGCCGCTGTCCTATCCACCACCAGATAGTCGGCATAGAGGTTGGTAGGAATGTGACTCCTGCATCCTCTGGACTTGTGTTGTTCCTGTTGAAACAAATCCAGAGTCTTGTCCATTGTGGCATGTACCAACGCTCTGCAGGGTAGGAACCTAACACCTTTGAGGACGTTGTTGTAACTCTCTGACATATTGGTTGTCAGAGTGCCCCATCGATGTCGTCTTCTCCGTACAGGGTCCACTTTTCCAAAGGAATTTGGAAAAGATAATTGTATGCTTCCGGGTTACATTCATGGAGTTCCTGTCGACTCTGCTCAAATTTGCGGCGAGAACACAGTGAACCCAACCTCCAGCACAAACCCCAGATTTTCTTAGTCCGGTACCTTGAAAACACGTTGCTCCGGAGGTGTCGAAGGCATATCCGGTGAAATGCATAGGGTTCGTGCCAAGCCTCCAGTAAATCAACGGCACTCAATATGCCATTGTCCCTGTCAGAAAGAAGACATATCGGTCTGTCGGGGACGACATGATGGCGCAGATGTGTTAGGAAAAAGGACCAGCTAGCCGTGCTTTCTTCGTCCACAATCGCATACGCGACTGGCAATAGACGCTTATTCGCGGTCTGTGCTATGGCAACAAGTAGCTTCCCCTTGTACGAACCTGCTCAGTTGGACATATATTATTTTTATCAGACACTATTGTAAATTAGAAAATAAAAAATTAATTTGTAATTAACAAGTAGCTTCCCTTTGTACGAACCTCGCAGGTGCGTGCCGTCGATACTAATAATCGACGGGCAAAGAAGGAAGGTTTGAATGGCGGGGCCGAACGCCCAGAAGACAAATCTGAATTCTTTGTCTCGAGATTGCTTCGCCATTTCCCCACCCTGCCATTCCCAATCAACGACTGTACCGGGATTCGCCCTTTCAAGGGCGGCGAAAAACCTGCAAATTATAAAAGGTAACCATAAATAAATAAATAAATATAGTTACAAACAACACGTAATATATTTATAATTAATTTTTTGCTTACTGGGGGGATTGTGCGAAGTTCGATTCCCACGTACCATACAGACGATCGATGGCTTTTTTTCTCCGTGCCACGCCTTTTTGTAGCTGACATCGACGCTCTAGGCGCTTTTTACGTCGGCCTGGACCATTTCCACATTGTACGTCACCTGCTTCTGAATCTTAGCCAACAAAAGATTTGAGATCATGGTGGCGGTCACATTCTTGTGATCATTTCTCTCGAACACCTGCATGCAAGTGTGGCTATCGGTCCATTTGGTTACCTCCCACATGTCGTGATCCCGTTTCTTAAGACTCACCCGGGCCTTCCATATACATGGTACAACTTCATCTGATCTGCACACAACTTTGAACGACTTCTTGTTGGAATCTTTTGTCCGGACCGCCCTAAGCTTCTCAACATTCCAGGCATTAATACCAATCCGGGCTTCTTCCTTGGTACAAAAAACTGTACCCAAACGGATAGTCTCGACATGCCCATTCCAGGTTGGCAAGGCATACTCGTCCTGTCTACACACGACGGGTCCCACTCACCCATCTCGCGATATACGTTGAGGCCTTCATTTGGAAAGGGGTGTTCTTCAATGAATTCTTGTTTGCTCTCCTCATTAATTGATCTGTCCGATTAGGTTTCTGAGGTCTCATCAGTGAAATCGTCTTCCCCGGGACTGAAATCTTCATCTCCAACAATTTCTTCCTCAATGTCCGGTCCTTTCATGGTAAAGCTCATTCCTTCACCGAAATTACTCGTCCCTTCACCAAAATTACCAGCATGCGTGGTCCACGTACCCTCACCACCAAACATTCCCTCATAACCATATGATGGCATAGGATCCTCAACCTATGTAAGATGTGTGTTTGCTTCCAACACTATATACAAAAACACATAGGACATAGGAGCAGAGTAGTAAATCCACGAAAGAGAATTATCATTATTCAGTCTTTCGGGAATAAACGAACCATCCTATTGTCTCGCCATCAAAGTAATATCCGAAATTGTCCAACTATCACGAAACCCACCATTTTCGTAAATCATATCTACCAATTGTTCATATGATATTATTCCTTAATAACAAATGAACAATCCGGACGGGACATATAATTCGAAAAATTCCATAACTCACTCTGGGGAATTTTCCAGTACGCATTAACAAAGTAGGGACCGTTAGACGCCATTAATAATCTGTTGCACAAAAAAAAAATTTCTATTTTACAAATTATAACAACACATAATGGCTAATCAAATACCCAAGAAAATTTGAATTATTATTTTACCAATCTAAATTTAAAACTCATTTCCAACAACAACATATGATTAATCATATTTTTACTCCAAAAAACAAAAAACAAAATTGTCAATTAATTTATCAAAAACACCACCAAAACCCTAATCACCATAATCCAACAATAACATCAAATTCATAAACAATTGGTTAAATATTCAACATACATTAAACCAACATTCAACATTTTCTAAACAATAGCAAATAACAAATTATAACCATTTAACACAACTATTAAACCAACATTCAAGATTTTATAAACAACACTCAATCAACCAAATATATATATTAAGCATTCATAAACAACAAAAAAATAATATTACATTACATTAAAATAAAAACTAACCTCTTCTCCGATGATTGGTTGATTTTTTTTTTCTTTTTAATGGAGCTTCAATTCGCCGAAAATCGAACAAAAGACACAAAAATATGTTTATGAAACAGAATTCGCAGGCGCAGTGGTCTGGGAGAAGAATTTGCTGTTGGGGTTATATCAACCTAAACACGGATTTTGAAAATTCGTTTTTATGGTTTTTAAGATAAACACGGATTTTCAAAATCCGTTTTAATCGTTTTTATTTTTTTCCCTTTAAACACGGATTTCCAAAATCCGTGCTATAAATTAGATCTATTATTATTATTAAATTCGACCGTTAACAAATAAATAAATAAATAAAATAAAATGAAATAAACACGGATTATGAAAATCCGTGTTTCTAATAAAAATTTAATTAGAAACACGGATTTTGAAAATCCGTTTCTTTGATTGATTTCCACCACTTTTTTTTTTTATTTATTTTTGGCCACAGATTTTTTATTTTTTTTTTATATAAATAACACGCCCCAAAATATATAGTATATTTAGATAGAAAAATTTATTTCTGTAGAAAATAACTCTTTTAAAATGTAGTATATATATAGGGATTGGTTACAATGAGGACACATTCTTAAAATGAGTATGTAAGACTCAATCCTAGCCATTAGATAGGTATCAAGATGTGTGGTCAAGATTTAACTCTTTATTTAAATAATTATTTTTTATTTTTTTATTTTAATATTATTTTGACCATTTATCATCGTTGACCCGACGTAAACCGTTGACTTCAGCATTGACCATTGATTACAGCGAGACCCTTGGACTTTCGGCGTTGACCTGCTGACCTTAGTATGCATTATGTGTGAAGTAAGTATGCATTCAACATTAATATGAACAAAAAGTGCATTGGGTATAAATTGCATATGCAATTATGAACTAAATATGCACCAATAATATCAACCTAGTATGCCATGTTTTTGAACTAAATATGCACATGTTATAAACTAAATATACATAATGTATATATTTAATTTCAATATGACAAATACGCACTATGGATTAACTAAATATGTATTTCGTATGAACTAAATATGCATCATGATGAGCTAAACATGCATCATGTATATATATTAAATTTAAATATAACAATATGCGTCATGAATGAACAAAATATGCATTTGGCATGAACTAAATATGCATCATGAATGAACTAAATATGCATCATATATATATTTAATTAAATATAACAAATATGCACTATAAATGAAATAAACACGGATTATGAAAATCCGTGTTTCTAATAAAAATTTAATTAGAAACACGGATTTTGAAAATCCGTTTGTTTGATTGATTTCCACCACTTATGGAGCTTCAATTCGCCGAAAATCGAACAAAAGACACAAAAATATGTTTATGAAACAGAATTCGCAGGCGCAGTGGTCTGGGAGAAGAATTTGCTGTTGGGGTTATATCAACCTAAACACGGATTTTGAAAATTCGTTTTTATGGTTTTTAAGATAAACACGGATTTTCAAAATCCGTTTTAATCGTTTTTATTTTTTTCCCTTTAAACACGGATTTCCAAAATCCGTGCTATAAATTAGATCTATTATTATTATTAAATTCGACCGTTAACAAATAAATAAATAAATAAAATAAAATGAAATAAACACGGATTATGAAAATCCGTGTTTCTAATAAAAATTTAATTAGAAACACGGATTTTGAAAATCCGTTTCTTTGATTGATTTCCACCACTTTTTTTTTTTATTTATTTTTGGCCACAGATTTTTTATTTTTTTTTTATATAAATAACACGCCCCAAAATATATAGTATATTTAGATAGAAAAATTTATTTCTGTAGAAAATAACTCTTTTGAAATATAGTATATATATAGGGATTGGTTACAATGAGGACACATTCTTAAAATGAGTATGTAAGACTCAATCCTAGCCATTAGATAGGTATCAAGATGTGTGGTCAAGATTTAACTCTTTATTTAAATAATTATTTTTTATTTTTTTATTTTAATATTATTTTGACCATTTGACCATTTATCCTTGATCGTTGACCCGACGTAAACCGTTGACTTCAGCATTGACCATTGATTACAGCGAGACCCTTGGACTTTCGGCGTTGACCTGCTGACCTTAGTATGCATTATGTGTGAAGTAAATATGCATTCAACATTAATATGAACAAAAAGTGCATTGGGTATAAATTGCATATGCAATTATGAACTAAATATGCACCAATAATATCAACCTAGTATGCAATGTTTTTGAACTAAAATATGCACCTGTTATAAACTAAATATGCATAATGTATATATTTAATTTCAATATGACAAATACGCACTATGGATTAACTAAATATGTATTTCGTATGAACTAAATATGCATCATGATGAGCTAAACATGCATCATGTATATATATTAAATTTAAATATAACAATATGCATCATGAATGAACAAAATATGCATTTGGCATGAACTAAAAATATGCATCATGAATGAACTAAATATGCATCATATATATATTTAATTAAATATAACAAATATGCACTATAAATGAACTAAATATGTGTTTCGCATAAACTATGTATCATGAATAAACTAAATATGCATCATATATATATATATATATATAAATAATTTAAATATATTTTTGTATGTATCATGAATAAACTAAATATGCATCATATATATAAATATATAATTTAAATATAACAAATATGTACTATGGATGAACTAAATATGTGTTTCGTATGAACTAAATATGCATCATAAATGAACTAAATATGCATAATCTATATAGCTAATTTAATTATAACAAATATGCACTAAAAATGAACTAAATATGTGTTTCGTATGAACTAAATATGCATCACGAATGGACTAAATATGCATCATGTATATAGTTAATTTAAATATAACAAATATACACTATAGATGAACTAAATATACATTTCATATGAACCAAATATGCATAATGAATGAACTAAATATGTATTATGTATATATTTATTTTAAATATAACAAATATACACTAAGAATGAACTAAATATACATTTCTTATGAGCCAAATATACATTATCTATATAATTAATTTAAATATAACAAATATGCACTATGATGAACTAAATATGCATAACGAATGAACCAAATATGCATTATGCATATAATTAAATTAAATATAATAAATATACATAATGAATGAACTAAATATGCATATGAGCTAAACCTGCATTTCTAGAAACTAAATGTGCAGTCAAAATATTCAATTTACAACAATATTCTAGAGCCTTCTACTGTCTTTATGTTCTCAACTAAATATGCGTTATGGATGAAAGTAAATATGCATTTAGTATTTCATTATTTATATATGCACAAAAAATAAACTAAATATGTACTAATTAAATAATAAAAAATACAAGGGTTAGGGTGAAGTTTTTCAAACTTTAAATAAATTAAAATTTACTTCAAGGATCAAATTGAAATAACTTATAAGTTTTTAAAAATTTCAATTAAATCCGTAGTGTACAAAAACAAGCCCCTATCCCCAAATTGATTTTCAGCCCAGAAAAATGTAAGTCGAGAAAGAGCAGTTATCGCTTGATTCTGAAACGAGGACTATAATCTTTGCGTGGTTCTTTTCTCCTCATTATTTTCAATGGAAGTCCCTGTTTTTTATTTTATTTCTTGTTATTTCTTTAATGTGCAGATCAAGTGATTTTCTCTCGCACACTTACTATGTGTGCACATGCGACTAGGCTCTTTTGTGCTTCTCTTTTATGTTCAATTGGGATCTAGAAATATTAAAATAATATTGTTGTTGTAGAATTTCAAAAGTTGCGATTGAGAATTTCAGAATGTGGTTTCAAGAGTTGAGTTGTGGGATCCTGATCTCCATCTGAGCTCTCCGACTTGAGCCATGATGTGTGGTGAATGAGCGTTTAGTCGTGGGAAACGGCTAGATCTCACCAGTAATTGGACGTGTATGATCTCTAGGGTGGCGTGGGGATGCAGCAGCGGCAGCTTCTTCCTTGGAGTGACAGATTGTCGGATTGCTGGTCGGATTCGGGTCAACAGTCAGCTGACCACCGGTAGTCAACGGTCAACGCCAATCAACACAAATAAATTAATTTATTTAGTATGTAATTAATTGTAATATAATCATTATTTTTAATTATTCAACTAATGTATATTCCAATTGATTAACTAACTTAATACACTTAACTATTGGCATAAATGTACTCATCTCATAAACTGATAATACAAATGCGGGGTCTTTTGAGTCCAAATTAAATATTAATCAAATAATATCTTCAACAAACATGCTAATTTGACATCAATTGCTAACAACCCAACAAGCTAAGTCCTATATATTGTGTTGTTTTTTTTTTCATGATAAATTGTGTATTTTTCTTATTCAATTCATATTTTATGTCATGTAAATTCAAATATTCCGTTATGTTCTGGCATCTATGAATAGTTGAAGCGTAGGACTGTTGTACTCTTGATATTTGAAACAAGTATCGCCAACATTTGAAAAGGATTTCAAATACAACTCTTAGTTCACATTAGAGCTAGTAAAGTAATCGCTACGACTCGTTATCACATATCAGTTTTTTAGGACATGCTTGTTTATAATTTTTTTTATTGGTTTATGTTTAAAAAAGTTGATTGAACTAAGTTTGAGTGGAATTATGAGTTTGTATACGAATAATATTTAAAATAAAATGATTACAGTTGATTTCATGGAAAGTAAAATATAAAAGTAATAGTAGTTAAAATTATTTGAGTTGATGAATAGTAAAATAAAATTGATGTGATTTGTATGGATGATTGATTTATATTATTTAATCTATTAATATATAAAGAGGGAATGATAGTTGTTTGAAATAATCATGTAGAAAATTAGGAAAAAACAAATTTCAATTTCCGCCTAAATTTTACAATAATGAGCAAGATTTTTGGTGAAAAAATTGAATAAGCCCGCCAGTCATCAATTCGAATTTTTTGAAAATTTTATTTATTAATTTTAACTTTGGACTTATCTATTTCTACAATCTAATTTTTTTAATCCAGACTTTGAAAGAAAAGATCCGCATCCGCAGGAAAGATAATCTCTTATTTTTTTCTTCTCACCTTTTCTTCTCTCAAAACATCTCAGTCGGAGAAGCGAATTCGAGCGGAGTCCCCCTCATCGTGTGCCGTCGGAATACACCGCAACTGCCTGGGGATTTTTCTGTCGAACCTTCACAAAACCCTCGGCCCCACACACCTAGCCGCCCGTCCTCTTCACGCGCCGATTGCAACTGGCCCATCTTTGTGGCGACTGCTCGAGACTACAACGAGATCTTGGAATCCGATCGGTCCATGTGCGGTCCAAAGGCGACAATCCCTGCTGGTAATTTGATGTTCAATATTACAAATTTTTCTTTTTTTTTTTTTTTAAATGAGGTGTGTTCAATTTTCTTCAATTGGTTGGGTGATTTTGAGGAAATTGACAATTTTGAACCTTTTAGTTGGGTTTTTTATATGAGAAATTTTTGCTCTATTTTTTTGTTCATTTAAGAAGTTTTTGTTAAATGATTTAACAAGTAATTGTCTGATATGTCCTGCAAGAAATTATAACTGAAATGAATTATTTGCAAAGTTGTGGATTGAATATACGATCCCCAATGTTTTGTCCTGTTGTTTTTCTTTTGTCTAATTTCTTGAGTCTTCATGTGCATAAATTACTTTCGGAAAATCCTTTTTACACAATCCTTTTGAAAGCTTGATAGTCCTTTTTTTTTATATGTTTGTATGCATGAAACTTGACAAGATCATTTGGTCAATATTAGTAGATTTAAGGTTGGTATTTGAGTAGATGCTGAATGAAGTTCAGAAATGATGCAGTTTCTATATATCAATTATAAAGCTCGTGGGTCACCTAGCATTTGCTGTTACAATTGAAAAAAGATTTTTTTTATTACTTTAAGTTCTTTTGTCCTAAATTGCTATTAAAGTTTCATGGTTTTTATTCACAAATGGAAGATTTTACTTCCGTGATGCCTTAAGAAATGTACTTTCCATCTGCTAATTTCTACAGGAAAGATTTTACTTTAGTGATACTGTATTGTCTGTGTTTGAGAGTGGAATCCCACTTTTGAAGCAACGACTTCAGCAACTTCCAGAGTTAGATAAGGTGATTGCGCATATCCTATGAACATATACTGTTGTCCTTCAAGGGGTCCCGATGTTAGTCCCAAATGAGGACATTTGATCCTTATCAAATTTGTTAGGCTAATTTCTAAATTTATATAGATCATCATAGCAATTCCTGATGATGGAGCTTGGAAAAGATTCCACAAGCTGCTCGATCATTTTGCTATGGTTTGTATTTTTCTATGTTATATATAGCATTAATTTTCTTTATATGTTTCTTTTGAATTTTCATTTTAGGGATTTTTCTGGATCGCGATAATTGTTGTAGGTCATCTGCAACAAGGTTCGGGAAGGAGACAAGAGAATAGTCAGAATAAAGGAGGGTAACCCTACGGGCTGCCATGTTGTTATCGTTGATGACTTGGTGAAATCTGGTGGCACCTTAATTGAGTGTCAGGTTTTGCTTCTTGCCTTCTCCTTTTATGTATTTTATTTTTGTTGAACAATTATGACATTATAGAATATTTGGCAAAATATATTTGAAAATCACATTTTTTTTATACATGTCATTGTAGTTGATGGTAGGAACAACAGTAGGTAATGCAATGCAACTTCAATTTCTTAAGCTGGAAATTTCTTAGTAGTAGCTCTTTGTTAAGAACTCCATGTGAAAAGGATTCAAAACCAAATAATATAGATTTGTGTGTAAAGAAGATTTTCAATACTTAGGCCTTTTAAAGTAGAATGATTTGTTTAATGAATTGGACCTTTTAAAACTTTTGCTTACTATCTACATTATTTACAGATAAGAGGGTGGAAAATTTTGAAAAATGAGACAATTAACAAGACTCCTGCTAGAAGATAGACGCGGGATCTACTCATCTTTGCTGTTGGCGGAGCGCTCGACTCTCAAGCGCGATGAGAAGGTAGCATTCCAACGTTATTTTATGGGTTTTAGTGATTTCGTAGTGTTTGTAGTTGACATTGTGACAAAATTAGAATACTAGATTTGAAAAGAAATTCTCCTGTGGTGGACAAATGATGTCCGCATATTTTTTTTCTTTCGACCTTATTATAGTTTCTATTAGGCCTAGTGTTTTCTTATTGACAATTGTGTGAATTGTGATTATGCAGAGTTATTAGTATAGTGATCATCACTACAATTTTTTTGTGCTTTCTCATTTTAGTTGTGATACTGTGTAAGTGATGGAGTTGGGAAAGCTCATTTGAGAATCAAAGCAAGTTCTTTATGGGGACACTGAATCTCATCCCGTGGCAGACATCTGTAGACAGTCACTACATCTAACACAGGTGTTCTTCAGCGAACTGCTAATTAGCTATCTTCCAAAATTGAACTTGGAGGTAACTTTAGGATTATCATTTCAATGTGAAAAATGCATATTAGGTTTGAATGCCCTGTTTTCTCTGAAATATACTTCAATGTGTCGAACCGCTTCGTATTCTTGGGATATGATCTGATTTCTCTCAAAATCGCCAAAAAAATCAAATCAAGTAATAAGCTTATATCATATAAATCCACATTTTAAAACTTAGATAATAAGTGCATATATATGCACATAAATTTCATCTATAAATAAACTCACATTCCTGGTAAAATCCTATACTAAGCATAAACTCACACATTCGAAATAAAGGCATGGATCAACCCTTAATCTAATCAAGGATTTTAAATGAAATACGAAGGTCATCTTGAAACTTCCAGCAGCATCTTTAAGACGATGTTTGATGCCCTCTTACATAAGTTACTAGGAAATAGTTTTCCACGATAGTGATGTTAGTATTTGTCAATATTTATTATTTTAATATTTTTTGACGAAAATATTATTTTTGTATTGCGATTTTACAGGGTGGCCGCATAACTGGACTAATTCGTGATGTTAACATTACGAAGATGAGTGACAAGTTCGAGGATGGTAGAAAGTAACATTGGTAAATAACAATCTATTACTGCAAAGTGTTGGAGTATTCTACCGATTTTTCAACGTTTTATTTTGACTTCTGTACTTTTGCTATGCAACAAGATGTTGACAATATAGATTTTCAAAAGCAAATGGTTCTTTTTTTATTTTATTTTCAAATATATAGATATACGTGTGGTTGTGTTTTATTTTAGTTCTCTACGTGTTATGTTATTAACGTATATCCCATCGTTTAATATAAATATTAATATGTATCTCTTACCCGTGCATCGCACGAGATTCGTACTAGTTATATTAATAATATTGAAGATATGATTGAATTAAATTTGGGTTAAATTTGAGTTGAAATTTTTTTTTTCTTTTTTNCGCTATTTTGTATTTCACTGTAGTGAGGGACAAGGCCATCGTATAGCCGATATAGACATAATTAAAAAATGAAATTGAAAAAAAAAAATAATTAGATTATTGTTTCTTCTCACGTAATGACACTTGGCAGTTGGCAATAACTATCTTTTCCTCCTTTATGTACTTGTTACACATGAATATTTGATAAATTATTTTAACGTCTCGTTCAGAATATATTTCCAGAAACATGCTTAGTTGAGTTTGAAACTTATAGGAAGTGGTCTGTCGAATATATTGTGTTAGGAATCATTACAGTTCCCAAAATGTGTAATCTCGTAAAAAAGTTCATACTATCCTCATTAAAAAGATGCCATCCTTAAACTTAAAAAATGCGATTATCCTTGACACTTTATGACCAATAGAATTCATCTTGGACCTACCGCACGAATCCCAACTCTAAAACAAGTGCTCTTTGTCATTGTGTACATATATGAAAAGTACATTATATATTTGTGTGTGGAGCTATTCTAATCAGTCTTTGTTACCCGTTTGTCTGTTTGTTT
>BKCP01004727.1:102668-139661 GCA_008636005.1 Striga asiatica | reverse complement strand
ATGAAATGACAGATTTTATAAACTCCGAAAAAAAGATCAATGTACAAAAGGCATAAGTCATTACAATCCAAGATCAAATCTAAAAAATCTGAAGAAGCACCGGCTTCTTAAATATGGAACAAAGATAGGTAGAGCTCACGACATAGACAACGCAGAGGTCCCGTACTGAGCCTTACCCTATCTCCCGCAATCTAAAAATAGCAAACCACTGCACCCCCATCGGGACCTAGCATGCTATCAAAATCTATCCCCTGAAAAAAAGAATAAGTGTACACAAACAAAACCAAAAGCTACAACAAACCAAGCTTAAAAAGATCATCAGAACAAAAGAAAAATGAAAGCAGCACTCCTAGCAATACAGAAGATCATCAGCAGACTTGAACCCCAAATCTTATTGATTGGACGCACCTAGTCTGCTAAGGCTAATCTAACAGTATTCGCTTCTGATCTGTGGACTTGCTGAAAACCCATAGGTTTCTCGTTTTCCACATCCACCAAAGGAGATAGCAGCTGAGCTGAACTCTATCCTCAGTGAATGTGGGCTTATTAATGCTACAAATTTGGATCCACCAGTACTTGAATGAGTCAGTGTGATGCTGCAGTCCTTCCCAGGAAATTGGAGCGAGCTTCCAGATAAGCTTAGCTCGGTTGCAATGGAAGAATATATGTTTCTGATTTTCCACATATTCCCCATAGAACTTACACCTTTGATCCAAGAGTATTCCTCTATGATGCAGATTCACCAAGAAAGGTAGGATATTGTTGATTCCTTTCCAAAGGAAGTGCCTCAGTTTCCTTTTGGTTTTCAGACTCCAGGTTCTTTTCCTAGCAACCTTCAACTCTTTGTGATTGCTACTTGAGCCTGAAATGTCAAGCTCTTTCCAGCTTTCCTCCACCAGTCTCCTATAGGCAGATGCCACTGTGAATTTGCCATTTGAGTTCCAACTCCAAGAAGGTTTGTCAGGTTTGGTAGGTTCCATATCTCTGATACTCAAGATGGTTGTTGTTTCAATCAAACTATGTGAACAACCTTGGGTCCCATAGTTTGATTGAGCTGCCATCCCCAATTTTCCAAGACATGCCTCTGAAGAAATCCTCCTTGACTTTTCACCAACTTGTCCAGAGCCCTGAGCTATTCTATTTTTTTTTTTAGCTGTGAAGAGGCAGTCATTTGGAAAATACCCTGCCCTTCAAAATTTTACTGACTAACAACTCAGGCTTTGACTGTATTCTCCACAGCTGTTATAGAATTAATGACTTGTTGAAGACGTGTAAATCATAGAAACCTATACCCCCCTCATTTGAGTTGGCAAGGCAGTCATTTTACAGGTATTCAATGTATGCTTTTGTTTCCTCCTTCCCAGTATCCCACCAGAAGTTGGCCATGTGAGAAGATATCTTCTTAGTCACTGATTGTAGCAGTAAAAAACAGGACATGGCGTATGTTGGTAGTGCTCCTATGACAGCTTTCAACAACACCTCTTTACCTGTAAGGGAAAGATACTTGTTTTTCCAATTTGATATTCTTTTACTCACAGCCTCCTCAACATAAGAAAAAGTGTTATTTTTGGAGGTACCAATACCCAGTGATAATCCTAAATATTTAGAGGTGGACTGAGGAGTAATTCCCATAAGGATATTGCATATATGGTCTTTGAGGGCTTGGTGTGAGTTTTTGCTGAAAAAGATGGAAGATTTTTGGAGTTTGATCTTTTGTCTTGTCAAGGAGGAGTAAGTGTGCAGAGTATTCAAAAGAGTGTGGAATTGTTGGGCATCTTCCTTAGAAAATAAGAGGGTATCATCTGCAAAAAGAGGTGGGTTAGGGGTGGACAGTGTTTACTTAGTTTAATTCCTTGAAGGTGGCCTCTGTTCACTTCAATCTTTATCAGGTGGAAGAAAATCTCTGTGATCAAGATGAACAGGTAAGGTGATAGGGGATCACCCTACCTTATTCCTCTTGTTGGCTCTATGTAACTTGTAGCTTCACCATTAAGATTAAAGAAAAAGGATAGAAAATATTACATTGCATAATCCAATTCACAAACAAGGAGTTAAATCCCAATTTTAGCATGATAACTCTAACACTGTCCCATTCAACACAATCAAAGGCTTTGCACATGTCTAATTTAATATCCATAAAGCAATGTCTGCATGTTCTATGATTCATCAGAAAGTGGATCACCTCATTGGCAATTATGACATTATCCAGAATTTGCCTTTCTTCCACAAGGGCAAATTGGCTCACACTGATACAGGAAGGTAAGCAAGGTTTAAGCCTGTTTGCTAGGATTTTGGAAATCACCTTATAAACCACATTGCAAAGGCTAATTGGTCTGAATTAGGCTACTTTAGTTGGATGAGGACATTTAGGAATGAGAGTTATTAATGAATGGTTAAGACTTTTCAGAATTTGGCTAGAAGCAAAAAAGCTAAAAACAGCTTCACATAAGTCATACTGAATAACATTCCGAAATGACTGAAAAAAGAGAGCATTCATACCATTAGGCCAAGGAGCCTTAGAAGGATTGATGTTGAACAGGGCTGCTTTGATCTCTTCAATGCTCACTTGTGCAATCAATTCCAAGTTCCTCTCTGCAGTGATGACCTCCTCAATGCCAACGAGATGGTTGTCCTCTGTGATTGTGCCAGTGGAAGTGAACAATAGAGAGAAAAACTCCTCAATGCATCTGGCAATTTCATCCTTGTATTCATAGATGTCATCTTTCTCACTAATCAGCCTGAGAATCTTATTCTTTCTCCTTCTTTGCATGGTTTGTGCATGAAAAAACTTTGAATTCCTATCCCCATACTTGAGCCATGTGATCCTGGATTTTTTCTTCGAGAATTGTTCCTCCATTTTATATGCTGCATTGAGTTCTTTTGTGAGCTGATCCAAAGTCTTCCAATCTCTCAATCCTCCCTGATCTCTCAACTGCTCCAGTTGCATATACAACACTTCAATCTTTTTTGCATTATCAGATGTGAGAGTGAATTTCCATTTCAGTAATTCAATTCTTGTGGTTGTTATCTTTGATTTGAGATAGAACATTTGAGTGCCCATTTGGTCCTGATCCCAAGCTTTAGTCACAACTTCTTGAATTCCTTGCTTATCCACCCACCTTTTGTCAAACTGAAACCTTCTTCTTTGGTGTTGGGCCTCTGGCTGGCTGATGAGCATTAACAGACTGTGATCTGAGGCACTTTTAAATAAGTTGTTGACTTGAGCTGCTGCATATTTCGAGTGCCATTCATATGAGCCAACCATCTGTCTAGTTTCTCTTCGATGAACCCTTCTGCTGATCTGTTATTGCCTGAAGTAAATTGGTATACATGCCATCCCTGTAACGCCCCACTTTTATTTGCCGAAAATCAGAATAAATTTTTCAAAATTTAATTCAAACATTTAAGGCGTTACTCATCTATTTCAAAATCATTTCAACATTTACCAATCATCAAACTCCCAAACAGGGATCCAACCATCATCATGGTACTTAAGGAGCATTCTTCTTAATATTTTTCCAATCAGCAATAATATCCAAAATTTCTTAAATCCATAAATCATAAATTCCATAATATCCCAAGTTCATAAATCATGATATATGTCATAAAATTCATAAGTGGTACAAATAACGGAAGCATAACAATAATTAACCGGTCTTATGGACCGACCACCACTCGCTCTACTCCGCCGTCGTACCTTCCTTGCTTAACCTGAAACGTGAATTTCATGTGGGGATGAGCACAGTTGGATAAAGTAGTGCTCACCACTCTGCAATAAACATTTACATAACAAAACAGTAATAGAGGTAGCATGATCACAACATGTACAAGAATCAATTAAGTATCCCAGGTTTCATCATAATTTCACAGTGTTCAGACTCATGTGCACATCTATACCAATAGACTACTGCTGGTCCACGTATCGTATGCCTGCATAGGTCTTACGTATTGTATGCCTGCTTAGGCCTTACGGATCATATGCTTGCTTAGGCCTTATGACACTACGTTTATGCCCCTCGGGCTTATACACCGAATGCCCCTTGGGCTTCTATCAGTGCCCAATCAGTAGAAGTAACCCCTCGGGTTTTCATTTCATAAATACGGGACAACCGTTCGACGTCCGGTTCAACTCACATCGAAGGCTACATGATTCCTAAGAACACATTGATCATATACGAGTAAAGTAAACAATTTATTGCATAGACAATTTTTAAATAAAACCCATCTGGTTGCGAATTGGAGATAAGACGAAAGCACGAATAGGCTGCGAGCTTGGCTCGTCAAACACCAACATTAAGTCAAGATGCTATAATCAACATCTATTCCGACTTAAAGGGAAATCACAATTATTCTTAGCCGAACTTGATTCGACTAAGTTGTTCGTGAAGTCCTGTGGACGTTGGAACACTTTGACTCGACACTAAGACTGAACCAAATACACATGGGAGTTCACATAATCCAACACAAACATTGACCAAATCAACCACCTAAAGAAACGGAAAACGAGCCAATTTACCGCTTTAAATTGCAAAAACCATATATTTAAAAATACTAGATTTAAATCACAAAAATGTGTTGATCAGGTTATCATACGAATTTAACTCTGAAACTTTAACCAAAATTTCACCTCCCAGAGTTAAGCAAAACCACAAAATTTTAGCCCCAAACTCAAAGCATGTTATTTTATAAAATTCGAGCAAGTTTATGGCAAAAACAAGCATAAATTGACAACCAGACCAAATGAATGAATTAAGCCATGAAAATTTTACACAAGCAGTAACAGCATGAGAAGAGTAACATATAAAATTTTCAGAAAGTAACATCAAGTATCCGAATTTTAAAAACTAAAACTAGTTTCTGCTGATTTCGAGTTTTCAATAAGACCGAACCAAAATTAATTCAAATAAATACCATCTTTTTGTATACTGAAACTCACCACAAAATGGACCTAGTCATAATTGTTGAGCAATTTAGCACAACAGATCAATTTATTATAATTAAATTACGAAACTGCAGAATACAACAAATAATTTTTACACATAGAAAATGAAGCCCAAAAATTTCAAATATTTTAAAAGACCTATAAAACATACATGAAGATGACATACTCAAATTCCATAAGTTTTGGAGCACAACTCAATTTAATAGGAAGTTAACAAGATTCTTCTTAGAATTTCATACAATTATTAAAAATAGCTATACTTAACATTTTAATATGAAATTTTTACACAACCTGTATTATCAGCAAGGGGACTATCATACAAAATTTCACGGAAATACGAGCAGCATACAATTTATCATAATTTATATACTAAAACAGTGACAATACAAGTTCATTAATTCATAACCGACTCGTTTTACGACGAATTCGTCCGAAGTCTTCACCATAAGACTAAGGACGAAATAACGTTCCAATCCACAGTGACTAATTCACGAGTTGACGATGTCTCGTTCGATTTATCAAAATCGAAAAGGCTCGTCAACGCACAATTACATATTCGACACATAAATTCATAGGCATCAATACACATGTATTATCGAATGCGTTCAATCACAACAAATAATCACAACATAAATGACACTATAATTTAACGTGATGGGGTTCGAGCCTTGTACCGTTCTCGGGATTTGTTCGAAAAACGGAACGAGAGACGAGAGTCGACAGGCTCGAACGGCGGTCTGAGTTCACGAAAACCGAGATGCTGCGATGCGTGGATGACGCTGCTGAGGTGCTCGTCGTCGGGGTCTCGTTGCGGCGGAGCAGTCGTCGAGTTGCGGGGCTCGCCGGGAAGCTTACGAGGGTGCAGCGCCGTGAACGGAACTCGCCGGAATTCGCGAGGTTGCTGCGGTGGTGGCTTGTGGAGGAGCAGCGGCGGTCGTCTGTGCGTGAGGAAGAACTCGCCGGTGAAGTGGAGTGATCGTGGGGTCGCTGCTCGTGACGACGGGGTCGTTGAACTCGCCGGAAGTGGTCGTCGGAGTTGCAGGTCCACGCAGAGGTCTGGACGCCGGCGGAAAAGGAATCGCGGCGCCTGGTTTACGTTCAAGGGAACTCGCCGGAAGTTGCTGCGATGTCGCGCGGCTGGGAGGTGGGCGACTAAAGGTTGCCGACGATTGGGACTCGGCCGTGGCTACGCATGAGGAGGAGGGGCTGTTGCTTCCTCACCGGGGTGGTCTGCTCGTGATGGCGGCGACACAGCATCTCGCGTTGGTCGCTTGCAAGGTGCCTCACGCGGCGGCGGGAGGGGTGGCTGGAACGCCGGCAGAAAGGTTGCGATTGGCTCGCCGGAGATGATGGCAGATCGTGATTCTCTCCCTCTCTTTGCTGCGGGTGATATGAGAGTGACGAGAGGATCAGACTTTATTCTTCTTCTGGCGAAATGTGAGCGAGAATTTGGGAGATCCTTCAGGCGCGATCGAGAGGGGAAGGAGATGATGTGAGGGTTCTGATTTCAAGGTCTGCGTGATCTGAAGGCTTGCAAGGTGAAATAAATGGGGATTTAGGGTAGAAATGGGTCATTTGGGCTAAGAAAATGGGCTAAAAGATTTGCAATGTATTGGGCCATTATTAATTAACTAAATTGGGTCAAGAAAATTAATCATTTTGGGCTGCGCGTACGGGTCACCGGGCCGAAGGTTCGGTTCATCTCTCGGGCTCGACTTTACGGTTCGGTTCTCGATCGACTTAGCCGATAATTTAGCTCGGTTCGCACGACAATTAAATTAATAACCGAATATTATTAATATATAATATACACAATTCAACATAAAATAATAATATTAATAATAATACAAATACGCACATTTTAATTATATAATAATAGCAGTTAGACATTTAAGCATTAAATTGGAAATTAAATAATATTTAGACAATTAGGCATTTAAACGCACTTTGGCAAATAAATCATATTAGACATTTAATAACATTCAGCATTCAATTTAATAACAATAAAGATAAATAATAATAATAATAATAATAATAATAAATAATGATAAATAATTGCCAAATATTTAATAGTCAAACGGGGCATTACAATCCCACTTTCAACATTCCCATGTTCTGAATGAAATCATTGAAAGGTCTGCATGATTGAATGGTTCTTGGTCTTCCTCCTTTTTTGTCTTCTGGCAGGGCAATGTCATTGAAGTCTCCTGCCATGAACTAGTACTGACCCCACTTGTTTTTAGCTGAGTTTAGGTAATCCCATTGCTCATGTCTTTCCTGCCCATTTGTACTGGCATATATAAAGACCACCCAACAAACTACTTCTTTAACCTCATCCCAAAATTCAACTTCAAAACGGAAGGAACTCTTATCCTAAATATATGTACATTGTTGTCCCAACAGAGATAGAGACCTCCACTTCTACCCACAAGTTCCACAGAGGTCCATTTCTCTTTGACACCTAAATTCCTACTAATTGTATTAAGGAAATTATTCTTTTTTTTTTTTTCGTTTCAGACAAAAACAGAAAAGTGGGGGTGATGGAGTCTCCATACCTCCTTGATCTGGGGAACTGTAGAGGGGCCACCCACACCTCTACAGTTCCACACCGCAACCTTCATTTATGACCTTGGGGCCATTTAGGGCTGGCCACCATCACCTCCTCTATTGCAGCTTTCAATTTCTTTTGTTGATGCCCTTCACTTGATACTTCTTCTATATCTTTGGGTTTGTTGTCAGTGATCTCCTCATTAGGCCTTTTGCCACTAGCTGATCTCAAGGTAGGGGAAGATTTAATTTGTATCCCTACCTGAGGCCTCCTCTTCTATCCTTTGGTTTTCTTGGCCTTGCTCATTTCCATTGTTTGGGTATTCGTGGTGTCACTCAAGATTATGTTGAGTTCTTGCATCTGAGACCTTTCTGGGGGATGGTGAGGTTCTGGTTCCATTGGTATTGGCTCTGTGTTAGGAGGTGAAGGTTTGGATAAGGGAGATTTGGGTAACGGTATCAAGGTTAGGGATGTGGTGTTCTGTTGGTTAATTGAGGTGGGTGTTTGAATGTTAGGTTGTGGGGGTTTTGCTGATTGGATAGGTAGGGGTGAGTTGAGATATCCAGTTAGATTTGAGGCACTTTGTTTACTGAAATTTGGTGAATGAGTATTGTTGTGGTGGGTGTTTGAGTTTGAAGGTGAGGAAGGTGATGGGTAAAAGATATCAGATGCCTTAAGCCATTCCCCAAAAAGGCCTTCCTTGAGCTTGGCAGCAGCTATATCAGCACTCCTTTTATCAAAAGTCCGATCTCCATGCCCGAAGCAGCCACAATAATAGCATATCCCAGCCAATCTTTCATATTTAAAGAGAACTTGTATCCTTTGGTCATCCAATTGTATGTTTGTGCATCTGAGTATTGGGAGATTCATGTCTAAGGCCACCAGGATTCTAACACATTTTCCTGCTAATACTCCTCCATTTGGGTCATTAACACCCAAGACTCTTTTAAAGACTTTGCCCAATTTCAGCCCCACTTCTGCTGATATCCAGTGACTTGGCAGATTCCATGCTTGAACCCCTATTTTGATCTCTTGAAAGCAGGGATGTACTGCGTTGATTCCTTCAAACCATTCTTTTAGGGATAGGAATTGATTTTCGAATGTCCAATTGCAACCCTTGCTCACTTTTAGTTTATCTTCATTACAAGAAAACATAAATTAAAAGAAATTTGGACTGAGCTCTCTAACTATCACCGATGATCTAATTTGCCACATTTGATTGATGGCTCTACGGATGCTTGCTAAATGCGCTTTCTTTTGTCCAATGATCTCACCATATAGACTTTTGCCACATTCCACCGCACTGTGTTGTATATCCTCTGAGAGAATAGGGACGTCATTGTTTTCTCGATCAGATAATTGAAAGGATTCCAACTTTACTGCAATATCTTCCTCCATACTGGTGGCTTGATTGCACAAGGAGCAGAGAAATCGAAGTGAAGATCTAAGAACCCTAGACCTGAAACAGACAAGAAAACCAACCCCCACAGAAACCCTAGATAATGGAACAACGAAGACTGTTAATTTGAAATATAACTCCTCACAAGGAGGATGGATTATACCTGAAGTGCTGGGGATCTTGTCTCCGCAGAGAGGATTTGAGCTCCCATTAGAGAGAGGTATGTACTCCGCAGAGAGTACATTCTTGTGATAAACGATGTACATTTAGCATATTTTAGAGCATTCTTGTTCTTCAAAATTCGTAATTTTATTTCATGTTATTTTAAAACTAGATATTTCAATATAAACGATGTACATTTATCATTTTATTAAGATAATATTAAGATTATTTAAAAATTTGTCATCACAACGATCTTATTATAATTTATTCTTATCTTTGAGATAACAAAATCTCCTTATAGACATTGAAATTTTAACATTTTATTATTTGATGTCTTTATTTATTTTTGGACAAAATTTCATGATAAATAAGATATTTAATTAATAAATCAAATCTTCCTTGCCCACTAAGTCAAATCCAATGATAAGAAAAAATTTTAAGATAAGGAAAAAGATTATATTAAATCATAAAGCACAGATCAAATACATGTCTTATTCTCTGGGACTCTCTGGAATCAATCCTCGTAGTCTCTGAAGTACGCTCAATGCAGGAGGAGAAGGTCCAGAAGAAGAAAAAAATGTGGTGGTTTTCTCTAATAAATAAAGATGTGATATCCAATCCTCTCAAATCAATCCAAAAATATGAACAACGGATTGATCAAATTCTATTGAGTCTGACTCATCATAGTGATCATTTATCAAAAAACGACTCTGGTTATCAACTGATTGAACAATCGGAAGCAATTTACTTACGATTCCTTTTTCGAATCCTACTGCAGTTGCACGAGCCCTTCCCGCATGCCAAGATATGATAGACTAAATAGGTCATATCCTTGTAACAACTGAAATTGTTTTGAATTTACTTTCATTCGAAGTTTAAAGCAAAATACAGAACCAGCTTTGGGTTGAAGCAAAAACGATCTTTTTGTACAATACATTCAAGCTACGTTCGTTGAAAATTAAAACGATATAGCGTTTGGTTCGACAAAAAGCTTTCAAGCTCTCAAGTCAATGTTATTCAAGTCCAAATCAAGATTCGAAGATCCCAATCCCAAATCCAAGAAGAGAAGAATAAGATAAGACATATAGAGATTTTATCCGCAATCGGTTGATCTATAAATAAAATCAAGTCGTACAAAAGTCTTATATTTTTCATAAAATATATTGTTACGAATTTGGCACGCCCAGTGGGACCCAAAGGAAAATTCGTTGATACAAGTTTGGCACGCCTAGTGGGACTTCATCAAATTCGTTATTACAAATTTGGCACGACTAGTGAGATTTCATCAAATTCGTTGTTACAAATTTGGCACGCCCAGTGGGACCCAAAGTAAAATAAAGACCATCTCTACCTCCTATCTCTTATCTTCAAATCAAGTTTTTAAATCATTGAATATGCATTTGGAAATATTTGAAGATGCATGAAGGCTTCATTGAAGAAAATCTATTAGGGGACAACTAAAGATGATGTTTTCTCAAGCCATGAAGCCTTCATCCGAATGGAGGAGAAACAAAAGCGGTCTTCCATATCTTCTCAACTTCCATGGGGGCAATTTGCATTAAGATCTCCATCCAATCAAATTCATCAAACTCCTTGATATAGGCTTAAACTATGTACAAATACAAATGCTCTTTGATATGAGCCAAAAATTATCTAGAAATTTAAATGCTCCTTGATATGAGTCAAAACTATTTACAAATCTCCTTGATATGAGCCAAAACTATCCAAAGCACCAACTCAAGTGCTTCTTGATATGAGCTTAAATGATATACAAATTCAAATGCTCCTGATAAAAGTCTAAATTATCTACAAATTCAAATACTATTTAATATAAGCCTAAACTATCTACAAATTCATATCTCATTCATATGAGCCTAAACTATCCAAAAAGCTGCTCGATATGAGAAAAAAACTATCTAAATCCACAAATTCAAATACTCATACGAGCCTAAACTATCTAGAATTCTCTTTAATATGAGGTTAAACTATCTTCAAGGCTCTCTGACAAGAATATAGAATTTCAACAAATGAAAACTCCTTGGCACGAGTATAAAATATCTAGTAATTCGAAGGCTTATCGACACGAGCGTAAAATGTCTACAAGGTTCATTGACTTGAGCATCAAATGTCCTTGAATGTCTAGGTACAAGAATCTATCTATAGTTGGATACCATAAAATATCGAAACTTTAATTTTTATTTTAAATTTAATAATATACGAAAAAAGAGAGATTGGTTGTGATGTGCCAGGGGAATAGGAAATTTTCCTTCGATTTATGTTGTGAAACAAAATTTTATGTAACAGGTACTCAATTATATTAATATTTGTACAATTAAAATACAAATAATTTACGTTTTTATTGTGAAATTATGTACGATTAATATGCAACAATAATAAATAACTAAGAAAGTGATAATTAATTCAAAAGGTGCCAGTATTTTTACACAAAATTTGCCAAAAAAGATATTTTTAATTATATTTTTAAAACTATATATGGATAAAATTTATATTAATTAAAATTTCATATATTTGATTCGTTTTTTAAACAAAACAAGTTTTATTGTATTGTGATTATATTTTATATTTATTAGAGTCAGTGTCTCACTTATATTATTTTTCAAGTGTTTAAATTCCTACAATTAATAATTTATAATTTATGTAGAAAAGTACTATTTCCTAACTTTATGAAATATAAAATTATTTTATTATAATTAATTATGATATTATTTTATATTTACTATTTTAAATAACATAATAACATTTACTTTTTTATATAATCTATTTAAATTGAGAAATAATATTTATATTATTTCTTAAAATTTTTCTTATGTAATAGTTAATATTTTTATCTAAAATTTATGGAAAAAGACAATAAAATAATTATTTTATGGTGTATTAATGAATTAGATTTTTATTATTTTATAAAACAATTCTCTCTCTCTCTCTCTCTCTCTCTCTCTCTCTCGTCGTACACACAATATCCGGACTCATAGACTGCTGCCCACTGGCGACTGTCGCCTTCCATTCTTATGTCGCCTCTGACATCCTTTCGGCCGCCACTAGAACCACCGCCGCCACCTTTATCGTCTTCCTCCGCCGCCGCCAGAGTCCGCCATAGATATTGTGCCCCCCCGTCGTAAACAACATAACCACCGCCACAACTAGCCCCTCCAACACCACAGCCATCAGTCTCGCCATAGAGGTACAAAGGTCCACAACCCGACATGGCCACGGCAGTCCCCGCCGCCGGTGAACACGCATCTCTGTAGGTGTCATCCTCCTCCTGCTCACTTCTCCAATGTCAGCCCACGCCATCACCATCTCCATCACACTGATATTTCTCTCCTCCGCCACCCGATTTGTCCAGGAATTGAATCAATTTCTCAGTTTAAAAATAAAAAAATCAAAAAAGCAAGCACCAAACCCCTAAATTGCAATTTCAGTAATTAACATGAAGATGATGTCCGATTTAAAGTTGCCATTTCCGGGATCGATCGGTGGTCGCGTACGAAAGCAACAGGGTGTTTTGTCGGTGAAGGACAGGGCCTGCAAATCGGGGCTGAATTTGATGAGATTGGGGGACTGACTTTTGAGAATTAGATAATTCCTAGGGGCTTATCAACAAATTAGTAGAAATTAGTTATATTTCAATTTAGTTAATGGGTTAAATTTATAATTTATTAAAAATTTTAAAGTGCACAATAGCAATAAGTAAATCGCACAATATTGATAAGTGAACCGAATCGATTGAACTTTTGTTTTAAATTAAAATAAATCGAACCGAAATATAAAAAAATAAAAATAAAAATTATATTTATTTACATAGTTCGATCGGTTTAGATATTTTGTGTATTTGGAAAAATAAAGCGAAATCGTATAGAAACAATCGAAACTTTAAAATTAAAACAGATAATCGAGTTTAAATATGTTAATCTGAATAAAAAAAAAATACTTTGGTCGGTTTGGGTTGTTGTGCGTTTGATAGCCATGAATGTGCAATTCATGTAACACTATTGTGCATGATTCACGCTTTTATTGTGCATTGTTAATCGGTCGAACTTTTATCCCAACCAAATTAAGACTTAACCGAATAGTTTGTTTTTTTATTCGGTCAGTTAACCCAATTAATTAAAATAATTGCAATATAATAGTATTGATATTACAACAACATAATTATTTTTTATAGTTATATTTAATAATTTATAATTTGTTTTTGGCTTGAAAAAAATTATTTTTAAAATATAATAAAAATAATATTATATAGTTTGTCGGTTCGATTATTCTGATTATTTAAATGTAATGTCGAAGTCGAGATACACGAAGTTTTAAAAGTAATAGCAAATTGAACCGGGGTATATAAATTCAGACAGAAAAAATTTAGTTACTTCAGCTTCGATCGCTAATGAGCAGTCTGACGGACATTAATTTGCAATCCGTCTAACACTAACTTGCATTGTTTAGGTTGATATTGTGCGTCTGAACCAACCGACCTTTTGTGCAAATCAAACTGGAACAGACCCAAAATACTTGGTTTATTTGTTCAGCAATTACCCTAATTATTCTAATTAATTTATTTTTAATTATAAAAAATATATTTAATATTTGAATAATTTGACAAATTGTTTTATATTATTTTGATTGAATACATAATATATGAAATATCAAAATTAGTGATGTGCATTCCTACAAACATTAATGTACATTCATTCTAACATTATTGTGCAATTATTACTTTATTCATATACTAAAAAACATATTTATTATTTATCATTTCTATTTAATATTCTATATTATTGTATGCTGAAAAATAGTAATATATATAGATCAAATTATTTATATAAAAAAATAATATATATTTTGTGTAANAGTGGAGTAGTTTTATATGCCATGTTATTTTTTTTTTTGCCAAAACGATAGAGATCACATATATATACCAACCGGGAACAAAGTTCGACTACAATAGGCAATATCCTACTCGAAGAAAGAAAAACTAAGAGGTACTACATAAAGTACCTAGAACCTCAACAAGGAACAAAACCAAAATTACATATCATGTATTAAAATTGCATATCATATAGAAAATAATGTGGTTTTAATTTATCATTATTGTTTAATTATTAATTTTTAATAAATTAAAGAATTGCCCTACGACCTAAATTGTAATATAGCTAAAAATTTTAAAATTACACATAAGCCCTTGATATTTACCTAATTCTCAAAATGAGGCCCACTATTCATAAAGCATCATCACAGTTGATTACTAGCCAATGTCCGCTGGAGCACCTGAAACTACCGTCATCAGTACCACCCGCAGGCGAGTGTTGGGGTTGGAAAATTTAACTGTTGTACGAACAATTACAGTGTGGATAAGCCCGGCGGACATTGGCACCTGAAACTGCCGTCATCAGCACCTGAAATTGTCGTCATCATTTTTTAAAAATAATTTTAAAAAATTTGACTGTGATTTTTGGATAAGCCCAGTAACATTTCTTTAAAAATCAACGGGGCGTTACAGTGTGGTATGAGAGCAAGTCTACGTTTATGTAGACTGCTTATGAAAAATGTTTGTAAATTGTAAAATGACCACTCCTCTTCGTCATGCCACACCAGCTCAAGGGATGTGTTTATGAGATAAATGGTTTATTTCTTTTGTTATTATTTGAAGCTTAAGGATTTACCCTCCGAGTTTAAGGACTTAAACTCTAGTCGTGATCGAGTTGAGTTCTGGATTTAGAAGCTTCTCGATATAAGTTTCAGTATACTGTTCTCGAGCGAGGGCACTCGCAAGATATTTAATGGTTGTGTATATGAATTTTGCCTGAGAGTGGGCATTTCTAGAGAGTGGGCATTTGAGCTTCCGCTGTCGAGTGAGAATCGAGATGTCATGAATCTCCGACGGTAAATTGTGTGTTTAGCCTCACCATGTTGAGTTAAGTGCTGAGATTTTTCGTAACTGATAACATGCTGAGATTGCTTACTTTCAAAGGTTACATTTCATTTTAAGTCCTTAAGAATTGCTATATGTGCAAGAGAAGAGAAGGAAGATAATAGAGTATGTTGTGTTTGAATTTTGTTGTGACCTTATTGTGTGCTTTTATACTGTTTAAGTTGCCTTGTTCAGAGTTTAATTAGTATTGAGTGTGACTTATACGGTTTGAATTTTTTGCTTTGGGATAAGAAAGATAAGAAGAGACTTGAGGTGATTTATGTGATTGTTTGTATCTTTCCTTGACATATCTTTTAGGTCGAGGTTGTTGATATGGTTATCCGGTTGATTAATGCTTGAGAAATTTGGCTACTTTTTTTATTCATTACTGCTAAACCCTTCATGTTATAGTCGATTTAAAGAGCTCATATAAATTTTTAATTGATAAAAAGACATGCTTTAACTTACATGAAATGAAGAAAAGAATGATGTATAGATTCATGTCTTGTTGTGATGATTATGCCTCGAAATTTGCCCTAGCATATGTGGTTAAAAAAGAAAATCTGAAAATTTTTGTGGCGAATCTTGTGTATGTGGAGGTGATTCGTATGAAATTTCAGCTTAATACGAATTGAAATGAATGTTGTAGAAAATTCTGATTGAAGGCCTGCCTGAGGTGAAATTCGGTCTAGTATTATGACTTGTTGCTTTGATTTTCCCCATCCATGGTTAGCCTAATAACTTGGAAATCTTATGGTCATTCCTTGTGTAAGCTAAAAGTATTTTTGTTAAATTTCAGCCTCAGTTGATTTGTATATTATGCTATAGAAATTATTTAACCGAAGTCATGTCAGTCACTTTGAATGCTGTGAATGAAGTGCTAATTTTAATGATTATATTTCGTCCTATGATCATGCTTTTGACTTGACATTTTTATAGCTGATATGTGAATATGTTAAGAGTATGTATATGAATTTTCAACTCAATTGAATTGTGTTTAGTTCTATGGAAAATGTAGAGTGATAGCATGTATGATTGACTTGAATTTCGAATTTGCCAAGTCTAGACTGGTGCTTTTGACTCAAATTTTTTGTGGCTATGTATTGTATAAGTTTTGTTTACTCCTGTCAAGTTTCAGCCTTATATGATGTATGGAGAATTAATTTAGAATTTTTGAAATGAAGGGTGCATAATGTGATTTTCGGTCTTTTTAATTATGTGGTTAAATCATGTGTGTTTATGGCATCTGTGAACCTGGTTTTGAGGTGTTTATGTACCTGAGTAGTGGCTGGTCTGGGTAACAGAAAAATGAGTATTCCCAGTCATAGAATGTGATATGGGAAGCCGGGTCAAGCCGAGAGAAGTTAGAAGTTTATGTGCTTTTATCTGCTTATTTGTTTTGACCGAGTTATATGCCCTTACATGCTATACTTGTTTTGCATGGTTTAATTAATTGTTTTGCATGGTTTAACTTGAATTGTTGGTATTATATTATTGACTGGAAACCTTTGGAAGAACCATGAAAAACCCTTGTTTTGGTTGCCTTGAATTTTGTTGTGAACCTTGAGTTAGACTTTTCTTGTCGGAACCTTGAGCCGAAAGCTGGCCCTGGCCGGGTGTAGTCACGCGAAGTGCTGGCCGAGCATGCATGCCCATGCTGAGAGACGCGAGGCTAGCGCGCAGCCGACCGTCGACTCGCACGTGAGCTGGAGCTGCCATCACCGAACGCACAAACTTCCCAGGACAACGGGTGTGGCTAAACCTCGACCTTGCAGTTGGTCTCTGAGCAGATGCACACGCGCGTCAAAGCGCCCAGCATATGCAGCGCCAGTAAGCGTGCCGCCTCTCGGGTGACAGTGCACTAAACCCTGAACCATCGATTCTCTTCTGGACTGTTCGACCAGTTTTCCTTGCGAACTATATTGTTAGCCTCTTGAACCCTTTCTTCCAAGCCTTGAACCGAGAGCTCCAAGTTCCACTATAATCATTTTACGAACTTCTTAATCAATGGATTTCGATTAAGTGAGAGTTGTCGATAAGTTTCCTATGAAAAATGCGAGAGTTCTCGAGTTGGCAAGTAAGAGGTTTCGTAGTGATATCGGGCAAATCCTTAAGTTTCGAGTAGCGACTATGTCTGTTTCGTGAGGATTGAGACTGTGAAGAGTGAGAGTATCGTAGAGTTAGACAACTGCATGGGGGCACCGTGCCGACTATTTCTAACGGAGACGCACTGGTTGTGGTGAGATAGTAAGCAAGGTTTTAGCGTGACTCAAGCACGAGACTGAAGCTTGGTATTACGTATCAAACCCAAATGGTTGTATAGTCGGAGCAGGCTATCGATACACGGTAGACCGATTGGAGTCTTGTGTGTTGATAGATGCACTACAATCGGTATGTACGCTTATAACGATGGTTATTGAGTGGTGACCCTATAATACCGTACGAGATATCCTTTTGTACGGATAGAGGTGTAGTACACTTTGGTTATGAGGAGAGTAAGAAGTCGCCGTCGTGTGTTGCTAGTCCTTTTGAGTTCTCGACGGAGTCAATGACCTAGCCTAACGGTTGGCCTCACTACCAGAGCTTTCGGGTATGCACGATACGTTGTACACCTCGAGTAGAGGAGAAATGTATACCTAGAGGGAGGAGTTATGTCCATGATTTTGGGGAACGTGGTAAACTTTGATGGGCTGCAGGATGGGCAGAAACTCACCTGAGGAGGTGCCGATGGCCGTGGTGGGACGGAGGGCCCATCAGTCGAGGTACCGGTTATGGTACCCGTCAAGGTCTAGAGGGGCCGTTTAGGCGAAAGTGATGTGACTCGGGAGGGCGAGGATGAGTTTCGAAGGAAGTACCCGAACTTTATGTTCTGAGAGTTTCCCTTTGTACTTGGTGGTATTTGGTGTTCTTTTGTCTTTTGTAATTCCGAGGACAAAATTCTTTTAAGGAGGGTAGATTGTAGTGACCCGTTCGATTTATAGAATTTCTCGATTTTATTCTATTTATCGGCAATTTGTTTTTCTATGCCTTACTTTCAAATAAATGCATTTTTATGTGCTTAGTTGATATTATATTTTTGTGTGGTAGTTCGATTTTATTTTCATCAGTCGTTCGTCGTTCGAAAATTTTCGGCTTAATCGCGTAAAGTCATTTTTATTCCGTTTCGACCCGTTTTCGTGGCATAATATCCGAACCTTAGAAGTATAATTCTCGGCCCATTATTTCTATTATATCCAACTCAATTGGATTTAATTATTTCGGCATGTTGAATTAAATTTTCGGCCCATTCAGATTGTTAATTTCGGCCCTTTTTGGATTATTCCGACCCTTTACAAACACTTTATTTTGGGCCCAATTGTTATTGAATCCTTAGGCCCATATTAGCATTTTTTTCCTAAAAATCCATTTTTCTTTTTCCACACGACTTTTCATCTTCACAATCCGCACAAGAAAATCGCCGCTTCATCGTCCCTCATATCTCAATTGCCGCATCCTCATCAACTCCCGATCGAAGCTTGTTTGTCCCATTTTTGTTGCATTTTTCGATATCATTTTGCCTTTCTTTTTCCCACATATCAGGTCTTTTAGTTGTTTTTTAGTTTGTTTTGTAGTTTATTGCGTGTTTTCATCTATTTGGAGTCATTTCAGTGTTTGACGTTTGGTTTTCCGCTTTCTCCGTTTTTCTTGTCGTTTTTAGTGTGCAGGACGGAAGCCTCGTGAGGAAGAGATTTTACTCGAAAATTTATCGGGCAATCATGGTTGTGTAGACAGGTTTTTTGGCGATACACAAGAAAAAGCGGAATCAAATTCCGATATCAGACAAGCTCGAACGGGCCCAAAACGCAAAGTCGCGCGAAGCACGTCTTTGCTGAGCTGGTCATAAGCTTTGTGAGAATAGAATTTCAAGAATAATTTGGCTATGCAAGCATCAATAAATAGAAGGGTTCGTTGGCTACAAGTAGGAGAAAACGAAACTCAATTTCGAGTTCGGACGAGCTCAAACGAACCTAAAACGCAAAGTCGCGTAGCCCAGACCTCAGCGGCACTAACCCCTACACGACCAGATTTTTATTAATCTTGGTTTTGCTCGCTTTTTTTAGCCCCATTCATTGGGACTCGTTCCCAACCATAGAAAAACACCTCCAGACCCGTTTTTATCAGTTTTTTCACCCTAAAACACTTGAATCTTCATCATGGATTGATCTTGGAGAGTGACACTCTAAGGTTTATTTTCTTGTTTTTGTGTTTTGCTTGTACTTTGGATTCGACCTTGGCTTCTATATTAGTCGTAAGCATTGATTGTCGTTTAATCTATGTGATTGATGATATGTGTTGATATGGTGCTTTGTGTTGAATTCATTATGCGTAGCTAAATTCGGTTGCTAGGGATAAAGGTATAATTATTCTTGTTCGTTCGTATTTGTCGGGCCTTGATTTTTTCAACTTCATGTGAGTTGTTTTTAAAAAGGGGTTTCAATTTTCATGCTTGAATGTTGAATGTTGTTGAAAAGTGACACCTCTACTTGCAATTGATTTTCAATTGAACATAATTCATTCGGGTTTGATGTTGTTAATTCTTAAAGATTAGTCGGTTAACCATCTTCTAATTTAATTAAGCAACTTTTAGAACCGAAAGAGGAGAAGTTATAGACTTAAGCCCGCATGAGATAGATGATTTTGTAATTGAATATTCTATGGGTTTTTGGATTGAAATACATGCTCGTCGATGTCCCTTCCCTTGTTACGAAAGTTATTGGGATTGGATACTTGGCCGGTGTTGTATACTCGAACTTGTTCGTCTATGTTCAATACCTTGTTACGAAAAGTTATTGGGAGCGAACTGCTAGATGTTGAGGCGAGAGCGTCAATCTTGAATCGAACAATTAATTTCCCGACTTTGCGTTTAGAACTAGAATTAATTATCCCCGACTCCCTAGCTTCTCCCTCGTTATTTAATTCTTATTTTAGGTTGATTCATGTTTTTGAATTATTCTATATTTCTTAGTTGATAATACCAATTCATCTTGATTAGAATGTTTAGGATTTCTTTGCTTTTTGTGTGCTCGACACCAATTGTAGATTCCGAAGCGCCTTCCTCGAGAGATCTACCCGAGGTCGGGAGTCATCGCGTACTCGGTAAAAATATAATTTGCTACAACAAATTTGGCGCCGTTGCCGGAGAAGGCAAGTAGGATATTTTGTTTTGGTATTGGTGTTATTTTCCGTGTTTCTCTTTATTTTGTGTTTTTCGTGTTTTCGTTCTTTCTTTTGTGCATCTTTGTTTTTCTCTTTGTTTTTGTTTTTATTTTCTTTTTTCTCTCTTTTCGTGGCTTCGTGTGGTTGTTCTGTTTTGGTGTGCAGGTATTATGAACTTCAACCGTGATTTCCCCTATCCGCACACCCAATCTAGGGTTAACGACCCGAGCTATCACGCCGGGTACCACAACCAGTCATATTCATACTCTTCCGAGCAGTAATGGGATCCCTACCCAGTCGAGCAATCTTATGAGTCCTACGAATTCAACGAAAAACTCGAACGTATCTATATTTTCGCAGCATCCCGGTTAGCTCACGAAGAAGAGACCGCAACCCAGTGTGCCCGTCTGAATCAGCCACCTCCATACCACGATTCTTGGGACTATGGCCATACTTGGACATATCATTACGTGCAACAGTGGGATTACGAGCCTGTCAAACAATTATACGAGGCCCTCGAGGACTTCTCGGAGTACAATGGAAAGCTTGATCAGGCCCTCGCTCTTTTGGCATCCCAGGCTACCCGTAGGAGAAATCTTGAGTACAGAATCGAGAACCTTGTGGAGTGCGTGCAAGCCTTAGAGGATCGAGTTACTAATTTCCCTCCCGAGACCACCGCTCAAGGCGAATATACACACAGGAATGAACCTCGGGAGGCTGCTTTGACATACGATGAAAAGCTCGACCTCGTCCTTGCTTGCATATCTGCCCAGACCACTCGAGATGTGGAGATTGAGCTCGGATGAGCTCGACTAAGCGCACAAATGGAGATTCTTATAGCGCATATCGACTCAATCGAGGCACAAGTCGACGACCCTCACTTTATGCTTTATACTCAAGCCCGTATGATGAAGCAAATGTGTGAGGTCGAAGAAGATGATGATGAGCTCCATCGAGACGTTGATGATATTTCAAAGGAGGGGATTCATGGGCTTGATGCTCAAGTCCCTCCTTCCACCTCCGAGTTGGAGCATCCGTCTCTGAGGCTGCTACACTGTGTTACGAAGTGGGTAGGATTCAGTTTGACTTGCTTCACAGATGAGCTTATACTTCCGGAGGCATGATCGCCACTTCTTTTTGGATCCTGGTTGATTCGTGTACATGTTTCGTCAAGCTAATGACATTAAACAAGCGCTTCTTGGGAGATAACCCAAGTGATTTATTGCTTTCTTAGTTATTTTCTTTTTGCTTTTTTTTTTTATCTTTGAATAATTGGATTTTGGAGTTCTGTGTTTTTCTTGGAAGGTACGAGTTAGCGACCTCGAGCAGGAGGATTACGTTGAATGAGGATTACCGAGGTGTTTGGCTGAGCATAGGCGAGCGTCTTGCACATGAATGCTTACTCTCCTCGATACACTTCGGTTTGCACACCCTTTTTTTTATCATATTGAGATGTTTCATTCCCCTATATTTTCTTTTATGTTTTGTGTTATGGTGCTAGCTGCTAGTATTGGTTCATTATATGAAATTGCTAGTCCTTTATTTGACTTGCTGGTTTTGTGTTGAAGCAATAAGGACATTGCCTCATTTTAAGTGTGGGGGAGTTTATTCGAATTTTGCATGCTTATATGGTGGACCGGTCTAGTTTTTTTAGGTTTTTCTGTTGTTGTGCATGTGGTATTGGTGGAGTATATGATTTGTTGATGAATGTTTGATGAAATTGGGAAGTTGTGTTGATCATTGCCTCGATATTTGGTTGATTGCTTTGAGTGACATTTATTTGCCTTGTGAGGTTTTGATCCTTACTCTTATTTCTTGTGAGATATTATTGGTCATATTCTTGAATGATTAGAACTTGGCTTGAGTTTGTTTGAAAGGAATCGATTAGAGTTTGATATTACGAAAGTAATTGAGGCGTTTTGTTTGTTAGCTCATTTTTGCCTTGTTCTTTGGTCCTTAACGTTATTTTCCCTAGTAGTCCCTTTGAGACTTGAGCCTTTTTCTTATCAGCCGTACATGAAATGTACTTTGTTGACTGATTTGGTGAATATGGTGTCATTGGTGAATGAGGTGAATTAGAGTTGGATTTCTATTGTTTGACAATAAAAAAAAAAAAAAAAAAAAGAGAGAGAGCTCGCAAGTCGAGTCGAATGGATTCTGCTCCTCTTACTAGTCGAATCACGTTGACAGGTAATGAGCATTGGGAAACTACTGTAGGACACTTGGATGACCTCCAATGTTCACACCTACAGAATGTTGTTCTTTTGATTCGATCTTGTTCGGAAAAAGTTACTCTCCAAATAAAAAATAAAAAATAAAAACAAAAAAATACATATATATATATAAAGACAAAAAAAGAATGGGTCAAGTATTGCAATTCAATTAGAGAAATTAGGTGTTGTGTGTGGTGTTTTGTTTGGGTGGAAGGTGTGTTGTCATGTTTTTTCCAGATGAGTAGCGGAGAACTCGAGTAATCTATTTGCTCGAGAATAGTGATTGTTTATTTGAACTTATTTTCCTGCATATATATCCTTACCTTGATCCAAAAAGCCTACATTACAACCCGTGAAGTCCTCTTGATACGCAAGTCTTGCTTTGATTGCTTCCGAGTAATTTAAACAATTGGCAAGCATATGTGGAAACTTGAATATTGACCAATCTGAGCGAACCTAGCACATATTCATGTAAGAAAATGAGCGAGACATATAATGATATTCATTTGTTTGAGAATTTGTCATTTCAAAGCCAAGTTGATATTTGAGGCATATGGTCGTACGGTCTTTGGAAATCGACCCGGTTGAGTTAAGCATTTCTGAGGCTCTTCTTGTATGAAACTGTATCCATGCTCATGTCTTGTTTTCTTTTCTTTTTGTTCGGAATGAACAAAGGTTTAAGTGTAGGGGAGTTGTTTGTCCCATTTTTGTTGCGTTTTTCGTTGTGGTTTTGCCTTTCTTTTTCACTCATCTCAGGTCTTTTAGTTTGTTTTTAGTTCGTTTTGTAGTTTATTGTGTGTTTTCATCTATTTGGAGTCATTTCAGTGTTTGTCGTTTGGTTTTCCGATTTCTCCGTTTTTTTGTCGTTTTTAGTGTGCAGGTCAGAAGTTCCGTGAGGAAGATATTTTACTTGAAAATTTACCGGGCAATCATGGTTGTGTAGATGGGATCGTTGGCGATACACAAGAAAAAGCGGAATCAAATTTTGATATCAGACGAGCTCGAACGGGCTCAAACGCGAAGTCGCGCGAAGCACTTCTTTGGTTTGCTGGTCATAAGCTTTGGGAGAATATGATTTAAAGAATAATTTGGCCATGCAAAAATCATTAAATAGAAGGGTTCGTTGGCTACAAGTAGGAGAAAATGGAACTGAATTCCGAGTTCGGACGAGCTCAAACGAACCTAAAACGCAAAGTCGCGTAGCCCAGACCTTAGCAGCGCTAATGGGGTTTGCGGCGCTAACCCCTACCGGACCAGATTTTTATTAATCTCGGTTTTGCTCGATTTTTTGAGCCTCATTCATTGAGACTCATTCCTAACCATAGAAAAACACCTCCATACTTGTTTTTATCAGTTTTTTCACCCTAAAACACTTTGTAACACCCCGCCTACTATAACTTTGACTCACGAAAAACTGGGTAAAATATTCACGGTTATTTTCAAAATATACTGCAACTGTTTTCGAAAAACGTTTAAACTTACTAACTTGTGGGACGCTACTTACTTACTGACTTACTTCTCTTTTTCTTATACTTATGCACGTGCCCAAATCAACATATAAAATCCGATTGGGAAAAATACGGATGAGGGAAAATTAAACGTGCATACATACTAGGTCTGGGTTGGCAGTGCGGAAGCGTAAAATAAAGTATAGTACAGTCTGAAATTATTTATACATGCCAACATAACATAAACATAAACAAATGTCCAGCTGACGCGGACACCACCACACCACCATGCTCGGCTCACGCTCCAGGCTGCACTCCATCACCTAAAAAGATAATAGTTGAAACACTAGTGGACCCCGGGTCCACGTGCATGTTCACTCGATAGGGCTTAAATGGCATGTACGAGCACTTGATCTCCAAACCAACATTGTCAACATGCAAAACTACTCAGGGCCGAATGTTCTACACCATAATTGAGGACTATAATGGCTAACACTTAGGTCATATTATGCATGCAATGTACTAAGCCTCGGGTGCTCAAAATAGCATATTTACGTGAATGATTTGACCAAGGTAGTGAACTCCATTTACATTCAAACTTTTACACCATCAATGGTATAATATTTAAGGGTGATTTAACTAACAATCTCGACTTTAACATGCTAGCTACTAAAATTTCATTTTTTAAGGCTATTAATTTAATAAATTCGGAACTCACATATAAACACATGCATGGCTCGGTTTTTCTTCACGAAACATCTTAAAATATCATAAAATAATTTTGGGAAGAAGTTGCCTCGGACTAACCTACACCAAAATGCAAAAACAAAAGCTAGGGCTTGCTAGTGCCTTGCTCACGGCCTTAGGGCTTATGGCTATGCTTAGAGTGAAAATGGTCGAGCCAATGAACTTCAAAAGACATATAAAATTCTAAGAAACACTTAGAAAATGATAAGCCCTGGAAGAAATCGCTTGGAACTCGAGATAGCTGGTCCTCCTCCTTCCCCGGGCTCTCTCGCGCGCGTGTGGTGGCAAGGTGGTGCTCTCGGCCTTCTCCCTCAAAATTTCGAATATGCTTAAGTGTTTGGAGTGTCAAGAGCTCATAATGGCTGAAGAATGACCATTATATAGGCTGAGGGTTGGAGGTTCCCATGGCTGGTAAAAGAGGGGACAATATAAGTGGGAAAATGCACTCAATGGCATGGGAAAATGGGGCCAAGGTCTTGGGCATGCATTGACCTGACTTGGCACGATTTTTGGTGGCCAAATGAGTGGAGAATCTCAGCATTATGGGCAGAGACAAGGTCTGGACAGACTGGTGGCACATGGGGGACAAGAATTCCACTACTACATTAAAATAATATTATGCCCATCACTCCACTTTGCATGCTAATTGAGCTGACTTCCCTTAATCTTTGTTAAGGCCATTTTTGCTTAAATTAAACCTTATTAAGTGTATAATAATCTCAGCCTTTGGGCCCTGGAAGAATTGGGCCGGAACTCCAAGAAATGGGCTTAAGAAAATGGACTGACGCTGTCTCGCGCTGGGCCTGGGCGCGGCCTGCTGGGCTGGTGCGAGGCCTGCTGGGCGCGAGGTGGGGCTGGGCGCGGGGTCAGCATGGGCTGAGCGCGGGAACACCTTGGGCCGGGTATAATGGGCTGAAAATGGCTCTCGCACACTTAGAAAAATATAGGGAACTTATGGCTAGGCCTTGGGCTCGGTCATTGGGGGTCTTGGGCGCGAGGGTGGGCGCGGTCCGGGTCTCAACGCGGGCTCGGCACGCACGGCTCGGGTGAGGCTAGGGCTCGATTTTATGGCTTCCAATGACCTTCCCATACTTAGAAAAATTTGGAAATGATATGCTAGGCCTTGGACAATGACTTGGGCTTGGTAGGCACGTGCTTGGCACGACACGAGGCGCGGGTGCTGGGCTCGGCACGAGTGACTCGGGTGAGCACTAGGGCTCAATATAAAATGTCCAAGGCTCGACTTTGGTATTCGAACACACTTAGAAAAGTATTCTAAGTATTAAAATACCACTTTCAGCTATGACTTGGGAAAATATACTCGGAACGAAAACTAGGGTTCGGATCCGGTAAATTCTCGAAATGACTAGATATCACTTATCAGTCCAAATTAGTGGATTGATCTTAACTTAAACATGACATAGAAAAATTCCAAAGAATGATCAACCAAACTTAGGAATAATTTAGCATTTAGCATATAAAATATAACTCAAAATTTTCTGAAAATTACGGATTTCACTTATAGTCGAGCAGTGACACCGTTCTTAATATTATTACTGATTTGGGGCGTTACAACCTATCCTCCTTAAAATATTTCTGTCCTCGGAAATACGAAACTAAGGTGCTAGGCCAGAACTCCGACTACAAAACTATGTACATCAAAACATAAAATAGAAAGTACATATATGAACAACTGAAAATCTCAAAACTCGAAATCGGGATAACGAGCTCTGTTCTCGGCCTCTCTCTCCCAAGTGGCTTCCGACTCATCGTGGCGACTCCAACAAACTTTGACGAGCTCTATATCTCTGTTCCTCAGTCGACGGACCTTCCGGTCCAGAACTGCTACCTGCTGCTCATCGTAGGTCAGGTTCTGCCCGACCTCTAGCTCATCAAAGTTCACTACGTGGCTCGGATCATACACATACTTTCTCAACATCGACACATGGAAGACGTTGTGTACACTCGCGAGCTCTGGGGGTAACGCCAGACGGTAGGCTGTTACGCCAACTTGTTTGAGAATCTCGAATGGCCCTATGAATCGGGGCTGCAGCTTCCCCCTCTTCCCAAAACGTACAGCGCCCTTCATCGGCGTGACTTTCAGGAACACCTTGTCTCCCTGCTCAAACTCAACCTCCCTTCTACGCTTGTTAGCGTAGGCCTTTTGTCGGCTTTGTGCCTCTCTCAGCCTCGCTCGGATCTCGGCAACCTTCTGCACCGTGTCCTCAATCAACTTGGGACCGAGAACCTGCTTCTCGCTGACTTCATCCCAATAAAGGGGTGAGCGGCACTTGCGCCCGTACAAAGCTTCGAACGCGGCCATCCTGATCGACGAGTGATAGCTGTTATTGTAGGCAAACTCCACAATGGGTAATAACTTCTCCCACGAACCACCTCGCTCTAGGACACAAGCTCGGAGCATGTCCTCAAGCGTCTGGATGGTCCGTTCCGACTGCCCGTCGGTCTGTGGGTGATAAGCGGAGCTAAACTTTAACTTTGTCCCCATGGACACGTTCAGACTCTCCCAGAATGGCCAGTAAATCGGGGATCATGATCTGATACAATCTCGGCAGGAACGCCGTGAAGTCGAACGATTCCACAAAGGTACGTCTCGGCTAGCTGCTCCATGGACATGTACATCCTGACAGGCATAAAGTGGGCCGACTTCGTCAGCTGGTCCACTACAACCCATACTGCGTCGTGATGCTCAGGCGACATTGGTAATCCCGTGACAAAGTCCATGGTCAGCTTCTCCCACTTCCACTGTGGAATCTCTAAAGGCTGTAAGAGTCCGGGTGGAACCTTGTGCTCGGCCTTCACTTGCTGGCAAATCAAGCACTTCTCGACAAACTCGGCGACGTCTCGCTTCATCCCTTTCCACCAAAACGACCCTTTCAGGTCGTGGTACATCTTGGTGCTACCGGGGTGCGCCAAGTATGGAGCACTGTGCGCCTCTGTCAAGATCTCCTTCTTCAGGGCCTCGACGTTTGGCACCACAATCCTTCCCTTGTACTCCAAAGCACCATCTGTGCCTCGGTAAAAGCCCTCTACTCCTCCGGTATGAATCATTGCCCCCATCGAGCGAACGAACTCGTCGAAGGCTTGATCCCGCCAGATCCTGTCTCGTTCCGTGGGCCACACTCTCATAGCTCGAATACCTCCCACAACTGGCAACTTAGGAGGTGATTCGACCACTTCTAGCTGCATCCGAGCGAACTCATGAATTAACTGACGTTGTTGAGTGATCATACAGGTCAGCTCGCCCTTTCCCTTCCGGCTGAGGGCGTCGGCAACTACGTTCGCCTTACCCGGATGATAGTTGATGGTACAGTCATAATCTTTCACCAGCTCTAACCATCGCCTTTGACGCATGTTGAGCTCTTTCTGGGTAAAGATATCTTGTAGGCTCTTGTGGTCGGTATAAATCTCACATCTGCCGCCGTACAGATAATGCCTCCAAATCTTCAGGGCGCGAACCACTGCTGCCAACTCAAGGTCATGAGTCGCGTAGTTCTCCTCGTGCGGCTTTAGCTGTCGAGAAGCATAAGCCACAACCTACCTTCTTGCATCAGTACGCAGCCTTGACCCAGCTTCGAGGCATCACTGTAAATAGTGAAACTCTGAGTGGGATCCGGTATAGTCAACACAGGCACCGTCGTAAGCCTTCTTTTGAGCTCTTGGAAGCTCGCCTCACAACGGTCACTCCATTCAAACTTCACCGATTTCCTCGTCAATCGAGACAAGGGTAGGGCTATCCCCCCTCGATGAAATGCCTGTAATCGCCAGCTAATCCGAGGAAACTACGAACCTCGGTAGCATTCTTCGGTGCTGACCAGTTTCGGACTGCCTCGATCTTCGATGGGTAAACGTCTATTCCTCCCGCCGTAACAATGTGGCCAAGAAAAGCCACTCGATCAAGCCAAAATTCACATTTGGAAAACTTGGCATAAATCCTCTCCCGTCTAAGAGTCTGCAACACGATCCTCAAATGCTCCTCGTGCGGCTCTGGGCTACGAGAATAGACCAAGATGTTACCAATGAAGACGATAACAAACTGGTCTAGGAAGGGATAGAAGACACGGTTCATGAGATCCATGAACACCGCCGGTGCATTGCTCAATCCGAACGGCATCACAACGAACTCATAGTGCAGTATCGAGTTCTGAAAGCGGTCTTGGCCACATCGGCCTCCTTGATTCTCGCTAATGGTAACCAGAGCGGAGATCGATCTTGGAAAACACTCTGGCACCCCTCAACTGATCGAATAGATCTTCTATCCTAGGGAGAGGATATTTGTTCTTCACCGTTAACCGGTTTAGGTCCCGATAATCGATGCACATTCGCATGGTCCCATCCTTCTTCTTGACAAAGAGGATAGGTGCTCCCCAGGGTGAAACACTAGGTCGGATGAAACCAAGCTTGAGTAACTCCTGAATTTGAGTTTTCAGCTCCTGCAGCTCCTTCAGGGCCATTCGATAAGGTGCCTTCGAGACTGGTCCTACCCATGGAACCAGATCAATCGTGAACTCTACTTGGCGATTCGGTGGTGCCCTAGGTAACTGCTCCGGAAAGACATCGATGAGGTCGCGCACCACTAGGATGTCTTTGGGCGTCTTCTCCTCCGATGAGTCCCCGACGATGTTCACCAGGTAGCCCTGACCAAGACTAAGGTCCTTGGTCAAAGAGTGCGTCACTATCTTCCTCCCTGAGGCTAGGCTAATCTCAAGGGGGTCGACAGTGCTCACTCCCTGGACATTTATAGCGTCGAGACACTTTGTGGAAACGAACGAATGGGTCGCTCCCGTGTCAAACAAGACAAAGACTGGTACATTGAATAAAGATATCATGCCAGACATTGTACCTGGCTGCTCGGCTACCTCCGCCTGGTTAAGGACGAAGATCTGGGCTGGTCCACCTCCAGGTCTGTTCTGGGCCTGCTGACGCTGCCCCTGTGGATTTTGTGCGCGGTCTGGGCAAACACGAATACCATGGCCGGGTCTACGGCAGTGATAGCACACATTCTGACCAGCTAGGCACTCCCCACGGTGATTACGGCCGCAGGTAGCGCATGGTGGTACAGCCTGACGGATAAGCTGCACAGCCTGAGCTGGGGCTGGAGCTGGTGCTGGTGCTAGTGCTGGGCCCCTCGGACCATTCCTGCGATCGTTACGACCCTTCCACTTCCTCTTGTTGGGTCTCTGTGTCTGCTGGGGCTGCGCCTGCTGAGGTGGCGCTATCTGTGGTGGGGCTGGCTGGACTGGTAAGGCCAATGGCTGGACTGGCTGCCTGACTGGGGCACGGAACCGGCTGGCCTCCACCACTATGCTCTCGGGCATATGTTGGGCCCGAGAGACTGTCTCAGCATATGTCATGGGGCCCATGGCACTGATGGTGTGACAGATCTCTCCCCGTAGACCCGCCCGGAATCGCTTCGTCCTCTTCGCCTCCGTGTCAACGAGGTTTGGCGCAAAGAAGGCGAGGCGAGAGAACTCGAGCTCGTACTCGTCAACAGTCCGGCCGCCCTGCTCCAGACTCAGGAACTGTCTCTCCATCCTCTCAACGTAGTGATCCGGGTAATACTTCTTCCGGACTACCTCCTTCGCTCTCCCACGTGAGATTAGTCTTCTCCCCAGGCCTCATGGCCCAGTAGGCATTCCACCAAAGTCCCGCATCCCCTGTCAACTGAAGCTGAGCACACATGACCTTGACTGGCTCGGGACAACCCATGACCTCGAAGATAAGATCAAGGTTGCGCACCCATTCCTCAACTTGTCGAGGATCTCCCTGTCTGTTGAAAGTCGCTGGGTGAAACCCGCGAAACTCTGCGACGCGCTGCCCCAGATCCCGCTCGGGAACTACTGGAGGGGCTGCGACTGGTGGGACTGGAGCATTCCTATTTCTGCGATTAGCCATCTTGATGGCCAGTTGACAGGGTTAGCATATAGGGGAGTTTGGTAGAAGAGATTAAATATTAATAACTCGATGATTTACAAATTTCTTGATGAGTCATAGAAAACATACAACTTATCCGTCTAAGGTTCTGAATCAAATAGGAGTTCTGACTTAGACTAGAGTTATGAAACATAATTCTTTCTAGAGTTCTCCCTCTAGAGTTATCTGTCTTATAGGAGGATAGTTATCTAGGCCCCATACTTGAATTGGAATAAGCACTTGCAAAAATAAAGACTGGTTTAGGTGACTTACCTCGGAGGCAGCGCGAGCGTGAGCGTGGTGTGGTAAGTTGACTGACATTTGGTCTACATAAACGCTAACCGCTCTGATACCAAGCTGTAACACCCCGCCTACTATAACTTTGACTCACGAAAAACTGGGTAAAATTTTCGCGGTTATTTTCGAAATATACTGCAACTGTTTTCGAAAAACGTTTAAACTTATTAACTTGCGAGATGCTTAGTTACTTACTGACTTACTTCTCTTTTTCTGATACCTATGCACATACCCAAATCAACATATAAAATCCGACTGGGGAAAATACGGATGAGGGAAAATTAAACGTGCATACATACTAGGTCTGGGTTGGTAGTGCGGAAGCGTAAAATAAAGAATAGTACAGTCTGGAATTATTTATACATGCCAACATAACATAAACATAAACAAATGTCCAGCTGACGCGGACACCACCACACCACCATGCTCGGCTCACGCTCCAGGCTGCACTCCATCACCTAAAAAGATAATAGTTGTAATAGCCCAATTTATGTATTAATAAAAATGACAGTTTTTAGTTCCAAGTTGAACTATTTCTTTTTATTAATACTGCTCGTCTGGAGTTCCGAGCCCAGTTATCAGCTTTTCAATCTCAGTTATTAATTCCGGTCCATTTATTTTAGCAATGGATTTTATTCAGTTGACGAATAATCGAAACCGAGTATGTTTTGATAAATCGTCCAAGTCGAGCCGTGTCCGGAACGGAGTCGTTCGGTCACAAGTATCGCGCCTAGTTCGCGCCCAGTCACTTCTCGAGCCTTAGTAGCCTCGAGTCTTGTTCGAGCCCTAGCCGTGCTCATAGCCTTACTTAGAATATTTTCTAAGTATGAGATAATTTTTATCAAGCCTTGGATGTCATTCCCTCGGTCAAGTATACCGCACCTAGCTCGTGCGTGACCCCGAGATCACTCGCGCGTTCGCGAGTTCAGGCCAAAGCCGTGCCAAGTCCGCACCAAGTCATGACCGAGTGTTAAGGGGAATTTTTCCTAAGTCTTGTGGCACCTAAGTGTGGCCATTATTCAGCCATAGGCAAGGGTTAGCCTCGGTCCAAGTGTGTACGAAGCCCGAGCCAAAGTCGCACCCTAGTACCCGCGCCTTAGTCCTCGCGCGTGCTTGCATGAGCCCAAGTCTTGGCCATGTTTTTTTTAGGATTTTTCTAAGTGTTTTGAACACTTAAGTTCAGCCTAGCATGGGGATATTACTAGGGCCAAGTAATTCTCGCGGGCATCCCAGGACAGCAGTTCCCGCGCCCAGCTCGCGCCCAGGGCCCAGCAGCCCCCAGGCCCAACGCTGGCAGAGCGCGGGTCCAATTCTTTGGCCCAATGTGGATTGTTTCGTGGCCCAATTTCCATGGCCCAATTCATGCGAGTATTAACAGGTTAATGAGGGTTTATTTAAGCCTAATAATGCCTTAATAAGGGTTAAGGATGGTCACATGCACAGTAGAATATTTTATTTTGAGTGGACAGGCCATATGCATTTGTTTATGCTTGGATCCTTGTCCCTTTGTGCCTCCAGCCGACCAGAATCCTTCTCCACCCAACATGGCCTGCCAAAACACTAGGATTCTCCTCCGATTTCGTGCATGTCAGCCCAAGCCCCATCACCTTTGTCCCATGCGCATGTGAAGTGCATTTTGTCCCACATTTGTGAGCCTTGTGGCCTCCGCCCATATCCTCTATACAAGGGACATCCTCAGCTGAGTGTTAAGCATTTTGACACTTAGAATTTTCAGTATATAGTGAGAAGAGTTGGAGAAAACCGAGAGCTAAGGCCCAGCCCTTGTGCGCGCGCGAGTGACCCCGGGGAAGGAAGAGTGATCGTGTTCACTAGTTCCAGTAGTGAACTCTCAGTACTTAGCATTTTTCAATTATTGTTTGGATTTTTCTAAGTCTATAGAGCTCAAGTTGTCCAGCCATTTTAGCCTCCAAGTCGAGCCTAGGCCCACAAGCCTCTAGTGAGCCCTAGTCGAGGCCACTAGCACCATTTCGACTTTTGAGCAAGGTTAGCTCGTGCCAACCATTTTTCCTAATTTAATCATGATAAAATAGGAATTATCATGTGTAGAAATGATGCCATGCTTGTGAGATATAAGGAGATATGAATTTTCGAATATTTGAGCCTTAATTTCGAAAGTTTTTGTACATGCATGATATGGCCGAGTTTGATGGCTTAAAAATCCTCAAAAATCATGAGTATGACATGGTTAAAAGATTAGCATGCTTTGAGTTCAATTGTTCGATCAAATTGATAAGTGAATTCGAGTCATTTTCACCACCAAACCTAAGTGTATGTGCATGCATGTATTGACCAATGTACTAGCCTCATTAGCCATGATTTTTTATGTATATTATTCGGCTCTAAGTCAATTTGCATGTTGAGCATGTTCATTTTCGTGCCCTAGTGTGGCCTCGTGCCTAATCGGCCCTATAAGCCCACCTCCTTAACCAACCGAGGTCTCTCTCAGTGACTTGTGAAATTTTTAAGTATATTTTGTCATATTATGTTGGTTTGGTTCAGTAGTCACTGGAAAAGTTGCCGGAAGTTCGGCAAAGTACTGGCTAGGGTCACCAGTCGCGCCAGTCGTGCGTGCCGTGCGCGTGCCGTGCCCGTGTCGCGTCACAGAGGCCAGGCAGTGCCTCTGTCCGTGCCCGCGCCTAACGCTCGCGAGGCACCGCAGGGATGAGGATGTTGTCATCGACCCATCCGAGCCCAAGGACGAGACGCGCATAAGCCGAGAAAGGAAGCGCGCAAGAACCCGAGATGAGTACCGAGACCGTGCTAAGAGGGCCCAGAGAGGTTACAAGGCGGGTGATACGCGTACGGCTGAGTATTGGGCCGACGATGAGAGCGAGAGGATTGAGCCCGGAGGAGTGGGCGAATGGTGTAGGGCTTGCGCAAGAGACCGGCGCAAGCAACGCATGCGCACTAAGGCCAAGGCGTGCACATGGGGCGGCAGCAGTGGCGCGGGTGCGAAAGTGGGTTGGAACGATGTGAGGGGCTCGACAAGCGGGTACGAACGAGACGCCATGACGGGAGTCACGCACAAGGCGTGGTCGAGCAGGGCTGGATGGCGAGATCGCGGGTGCGCTAATGGGAAGGGTCGACAGGGTCGACGAGTCGAGCAGGTGCAAGCACGCGCTCGAGGTAAAGGGGTCCACGCAAAGTGCGGGCGATAACACGCGAGACGCGCGGGAGATGAATGGCGTGAATCCTCGAGGGACTAGGAAAGGCGCGGCGACTGAAGAGAATCCGCGCGACTTGAGGCGCAAGGCAGTAGACGCGTGGGGTGCGTGGGGCGACCAAGGCCGAGACCTCGGAGGACAAGGACTAGCCGTGACGGCTAGGGTTTGGTCGAGGCGCGCGGCACAAAGGGACGCGCGATCCTTCTAGAAGGCCTAAGGGCCGATTTCCCTTAGTAGCTTAGGAATAATAGTTTGGTTAAGATTTGGAATAAAAGGCATGTGCCTAAGTAGTTTAGGTAAGTCTATATTTACTTTCCTTAGGACTTTATTTGTTTACTTTCATTAGGAGTACTTCTTAGACTAGGATTAGATCTAATTGGTATCTATAAATACCACCCATATGTCATTAGAAATATATGATGAAAAAGTAATAGAAAATCGTTCATGAGAACAAAACCGTGTGTTTAGAATTCGTGAGAGTTTTATCATACAAACCGAGTTGGTAAGGCTAAGACCCGAACCATCTCAAAATCGTGAGAAGATAAGGATAATAACCGAGTGGTCCACACCTATCGTCGAAGGACAAGCCGTGGCAAAGCTTGGTTCGAGACATTCGAGTTGGGAAAACACACGATACTTCATCATGCAGTCCCAACGCACGAGACAGCGCCCAGCAGCGCCTGTCCGTGCCAGCCAGCGAGGTCTCAGCGCCAGTCGCGCCAGAGCACCTCCGACAGCCCCCGGCAGCGCTGTCCCAGTGTCATGCACGCGTGATCTCGAGCCAGTCGCTCGTGCCACGCGGAGTCGACCTCGGGTCGTGCCACCAGCGCACCCGAGTGTTTAGTACCGTGCCTTAGTGAACCCGAGTCATGTTCAGAGGCCTCGGGACGTGCCCAGCCGCACGTTCGAGCAGTCAGTTGATCCGCCCAGCAGCACCTAGTGGCACCAGTCGTGCCAGGGCCCGTGCCAGCCACACAGCCCGCGCCAGCAGCGCCTAGTACCGAGGCCCGATCGCACCCAGCTCGTGCCCAGCGCCGTGCCATGGCCCCAGCAGGCCCGACATGGGACTGAGCCCGGCCAGTCCGAGCAGCCCGTGACCACCCGGTCCAGTGTGAACCAGTGGTCCAACCCGGTCCGGTCCAGCCCGACCCGGTTCAGCCAGTTAGCGAACCAGCCGGTTTACCCTGGGGTTCGAGTCCGTTTTGGTTCGTGTTTTTCAGTCCGAGTCTTATTCTGAAATCTAAGTATTTTTTCGAGCCAAACCAGATCAGTTAAGCATATCAGTATAATTTCCGGACTTAGAATTATTTCAGTGAACCCTTAGAGCGTTCCTTTATATCCGGATGAGTAATCTGATAGAGTAGAGCATCCTAGCTTATTATTGAGCATATGACGAGCATAGTACTTAGTATATTTTGTTTGCTTATATTCTTATGTAGCTTGAGGAGTCAGCTACCAGCACAGCCGCACTTACTCGTTTTCAAAATCGATCAGGTGGGGACCCAGTCTGGGTTATACATCGAGTATAATAGTCGATATCACGTTCAAGTATGTATATGAGTTTTATCCACTTGGGGTTAAGGCCAAGTTTGCCTTCCCTAAGTTCTGGTGGTGGCCCAGTTCGCTCTAGTGTTCCGAGAGTTACCGGCCAGAGTGTTCCGAGAGTTACCGGCTAGAGAGTTCCAAGAGTTACAGTTTACTTATATATACCGGTTCTGTGATATCATTATTATTATTGTTGTTTACTTTAGAAGGGGTTTTTATGGAGTACAAGTGAACCGTACTCACCCCCACTTTATATTTTCAGATGGCAGGGTCGGCGGGCAGGCGTGAGATGAGCTGTGGTGGTGGTGGTCGTGAGTTCCGCACGAAAGCTGTTCCCGGGACATTTGATATCGTTTTGTATAACTAAATAAATCCACGCACTTTTAGACTTCCGCTATGTTGGTGTTTATTTTCGAACATGCATGACGTTATTTTCAGACTTCAATAATTTTACCCGGTTCGCAGTACGAACGAGTCCAGACTAATATGCATGATTCGTTAAAAATATGAACCTGATTTCTTTAAGTCTCAACCAGTCGTTACACTTAGGTTAAAGAAACGGGTTTTTTAAGCAGAAAAGTCCTTAGCAGCATCCCGAGATAGTTTGCAAATGATTTCGAAAAATTTATAAGCGTTTTCGAAAGAGATAAAGTTTGCGAAAAATTGGCCCTAAGTAGCGGGATGTTGCAATAGTGGGGGCGTGAGTACTCATCCACTGTACTCCGCAAGAACCAGCACTGAATAAACAACACGTATAATCGAATATCATAAACTCAGCATATGCATAAATAAAATGGTACTGTACTGGTGCGAACTACCGGTAACTAGCCGGTTCTCAGGTGATCAAATTCTGGGGGTCGCCTCCCCAGAAACCCAGGATGACTCTACTGGGAGTAAAAACTGTACTGGGGGAGTGACTCTACTAGGAGTCAACATAAACTGGACCACGAACGGTTAAACTGGACCGTTTCGGTGAAAAACTTATCTATATACATACCTCATACATGGTACAAGATTATATGCAATGTAATACCCAGTGCAGGGCCCCCACCTGGTAATACTGAAAATCTGGCAAGTGCTTGAAAAACTGTAGTAGCTGTCGGAGGCTCGACTCTCCTTAAGCTACATGAACATATAAGCAAATAAATGCTAAGTATGCTGCTCGGAATGTTTAATTATATGCTAAAATGCTCGGGCTTATATACGCAATTAAACTGGACTGGCTCGGAAAAATACTAAAATTTTGTAACTAGACTCGTACCGGAAGTCACGAACCAAAACTGACTCGAACCGCCGGTCGAACCGACCGGTTCGCTGACTGGCCGGACCGCCGGCTCGGCTGGACCGGGTGGTCGGGCGCTGGATCGGCTGGACCGGCCTCGGCCCCGTGCCGGGCCAGCTGGTGCCCGGGCACGGCGCTGGGCACGGCTGGTGCGGCCGGGCTCGGTCCCTAG